>JAADXB010000516.1:0-12643 GCA_023337495.1 Pythium diclinum
AGTTCCAGAGCGACCATGCGCGCCGCGCGTGGCTCTCGCCCACCAACATCCTGCTCGCTACGATGCTCGTGGGCGTGCTGCTGATGCTGTTCCAGTTCTCGCTGCTCGGTGGTCCCAAGTGGCCGGAAAACGACAGCTACTACGCGCAGCAGGTCATCGAGGAAGACGGCGAATTGTATCCAGAGACGGTGTTCGCGTCCAAATGGACGACGCCCGTGCCAGAGGAAGACCGTCTGCACTTGGCGCTGCTCCACGAGGCGTGTCTGACCCACAAGGACAGCGTGATCACGTCGGCCTACGGCAAGGGCGGCAAGATCGCGACGCCGTCAACTATCATTAACCGCGACGATCCGGATTTGATTGACAAGATCCGCCAGTGTGCCGACGTCGACATCTTCCTGCCCGTCGGCATCCGCGGCCACGGCTACTGCGAGGACTCGATCGCGTATACCAAGTGTACGTGATGTTGCTGTTGCGTAGGTTGATTGATTGATGGAGAGTTTGATCCTGACTGATTCATGGTTGTCTCTGCGTGTACTGTATGTAGACTTGGGCGCGCGTATGATGCCGGCGTGGGCTGTGGAGATCCAGTACGTCGACAAGAAGACGGGCAAGTCGTACTCGTACCACGACTTGTGTCCGAAGACGCCGATGATCTTCCTGAACCACTACTGGGATGGCATCCCCGACAAGCCCGAGTGGCCGGCCGACAAGCCCAAGTACCTCATGCCCAACGTCGAGATGTTTGAGCTCACTGCGCAGCACTACTGGAACGTCGACGCCGTGCTGTGTAAGACGGCGATCTGTGCGCGTCGAGTGCGTGCGTGGTACCAGCAGGAAGGCAACCCGAAGAATACTATGGTCTTCTACACGCGCCACACGACATCGGACGTCGCGACGCTGGCGCGCCATCGTCTGGGTGAAGCCTCGATCAAGCCGAAGGATTACTCGAGCGTTAAGTTCATCCACGCGGTCGGCACGAGTCTCCAGAAGGGCACCAAGCACGTGCTGGAGTGTTGGCTCAGCCGCACGGATCTGCCCAAGCTGGATATCTACCTGAACAAGGACGTGTACGACGGCTCACTGAAAGAGCGCTTCGGCGAAGAGATCAGCAAGGCGAAAGACCGCCTCCAGATGCATTTTGAACGCGTCGACGCGAACGAGTTCGGAAAACTCACGGCTGAGAACTCGTTTTTCATGTGCACGAGTTTCCAGGAAGGCTACGGCCACTACATCAACCAGGCGCGTGCGACGGCCGCGGTGATCATCACGACTGATTTGCCGCCCATGAACGAGCTGCTGTCCCCAGAATCGGCCGTCATGGTGCCCGTGAAGCGCTGGCCCATGCGCGGTCAGTTGCTTGGCGGTCGGTACGACAAGGAGCACGGCCTCGAGGGCGTCCAGGGCATGACGGCAGACATGCACTCGGACAATATCTGTGCGGCCGTGGACAAGGTCATGGCCATGACGACGGCCGAGCGCAAGGCTCTGGGCGAACGTGCCAAGATCCAGTACGACATCGACACGAACTTCTTCGCCGCCAAGATGCAGGAACTGCGTGCGTTCGCGAAGCAGCCTCGGCGGCTCGTGCGAACGAACACCCCGCAGTAGATTGATTGCCCTTCAGTGGCCTCGGCGTGGTGGAGTATCGATATCCGGATATTAGACATTTTTTGCAACAAATTCAATTCAATTCATCATAAAAATGGAGCGTACGACGTCGGGCATTGTTGTTGAGGGGAACTCATTTGGATTTTACTTCTATAGATGATCAGGCACGTTTGTTGCCTACGGATTCGTTCGCAGGTTGGACTGTAGCGAGGATGGCAGACCCAGATCACGCCGCAGGTCTTCCATCGCACGGGCGAAAAACACGGTGTCGAAGAAGTACTGCTGCCGGGCTCGCTCGGCTCTTTGCTCGCGTTCGGCGGGCGTCAGTTCCTTCATCACTGTGTCCACTGCGTCACAAATGTCGCCACCACCAAACTGGGCGATGAAGCCCGTCACGTTCTTGAGCGCTTTCGGGTGCTTGCCGTTGCCACCGAGGAATTGGTGCTCGTTGCCCACACCACGGGCCTGCATGAGCACTCCGGATGTCGGTGTGACGAGCTCATTCATCGGCGGGACGTCTGGCGTCAGGATCAATCCACCGGATGCACGGGCTTGGTTGATGTAGTGGCCGTAACCTTCTTGCAAACTAGAACACACGAAGAAAGAGCTCTCGGCGATCAACTGGCCGAACTCGAGCGCGTCCATCTTGACAAGATGCAGTCGCACGTTCTTGGCCGCCTCTAGACGCTGCGTGTACCGCTTTTTGAACCACCCATCGAACAGATCTTGGGCCATGTACATGTGGATGGTGGGCAGGTCCGGTCGATCGAGCCAGCAGTCGAACACGCGAGCCGAGCCCTTTTGGATACTCGTGCCTGCCGTGTGGACGAATTTCACGTCCTTGAAGTTCTTGGGCGCGATCGCGTCACTGGGCAGCTGAGCACGGACGATCGATGACACGTCGGTGGTCGTGTGGCGCGTGTACAGCACCTTGGTCTGTCTCGGGTTGCCGTGGCGCTTGAACCAGTCCTTCAGATACCGCGTGCACACCGCCGTCTTGCACAGCACGTAGTCCGGACGCCAGTAGTGTTCGCCCTGGAGCTCGTGCATTTCCAGGTTCGGCATGAGCAGCATCTTCTTCTGCGCTGGCCAGCTCGGGGCGTCGGGCATTTCCTCCCAGTAGTGGTTGAAGAAGATCATGGGCGTCTTGGGACACAGATCGTGGTACCCGACCTTCTTGTTGAGCAACGGGTCGAAGATCTCAAGCGTCGTGATCCAAATCGGCAGCATGCGTGCGTGCAAGTCTACATCAGTCAGTCAATCACTGTGTGTTAGTATCCGTATCATCCAGGAAGCTACTGTACACAGAACCACTCACACTTGGTGTACACGGCGGCGTCTTCACAGTATCCGTTGCCGCGAAGCCCCGTCGGAATGAACACGTCGACGTCGGCGCACTGTCTCAATCGCGTGAGTAGATCCGGATCGTCTTCGTTGATCAGTGCGCGCTCAATGGGCACGCGTCCGCTGCCAATGTTCCACGGGATGACGCTGGTCTTGTACTGCATGCAGACCTTGTGGAGGCGTCCGAGGTCCAGGCGGTCGGCAATGGGCACCTTCTGGGACCAGTCCGTCGCGTAGATCTCCTCTGGATAGTGGACATACTGGCCGCCCGAGAGAGGACCGTCCGCCACGTACTTGTCCTCTTCAATGGGCAGCTCCTGATCCTGGATCACGGCGTTGTATTCGCGCGAGAGGCCGTAAAACGCCAACAAAACCATCCCCACGAAGCCCACGACCAGCGGATTCGGACGGAAGCCTTGCGCGGGGGTCTTTCGCGTCATGGCGCCTGATATAATCGCAGGAATGCAGCGATGGAGACGACGGATGCGGCGGTGTGTGGTGGATGTATGTGTTGGAGAGTCGTCTGCGTACAGTGGGTGCGATGGAAGCGGTTTTAGAGGAGAGTTCCACCAGACAGATCGGTTTTACGAGAGAGCCACACAAGCAAGGTAATGAATTAGAAGATTGTAAATATTGACCTAATCTAGACACACAATGGGTGCATGTCATCTATTTTAGGAATGATCGTAGGGAAAGGGCAGGCAGATTGTTGAAGGGATGTGACAAGCATTCTGACGTAATGACGTCCCGTGCCTGCACGCACGTGTCACCACACGGGTTTGAGTTTTGTGTGGGCGTGGGCTGGGCCGACCTTCTCCGAGCAGTTTCTTTCGAGGACCCGCGACGCCCAACTTTTAATTGACCTTCATCTTTCGATTTGGCTCAACCATTCAATTATAGGAGGTAAATCGATTCTCAAGTGAAAACAGAATTGCCTCGCTTCATATCTTTTCCGAATTAGGGAGGTATATCGATTCTAGGGGTTCTTTTCAGTGTCCCTTTCCCACGATGTCGTCCAATTGTTCCACCAAACCCACTCACTCTTGCTGCACCAGCTGCCCAGTCGCTCTTCTCTATCCGGAGAATATTCTCCAGCTCGCTGGCGAGACGCCGCGTTTCAACACCCTCAACTAGCAACCTCTATGGCCTTCTGGAACCTGAAACATATGAAGATTCTCCATTGACCATCATTCCCAGTTGCTAGATCCCACCCTGTTACGCTGCTTTGCGGGTCTTGCTCCCAAGTCTAACGCGGCCCTTCCCTTCCCAGCCAGCGGCTCAACCGACGGTTCTCACAAGCAAAGGAACCGACGGGTTGGTTGCACGGAGAAAGCTACGCCTACGAGGACGCTACAGGAAGCAGGAGCCATCGCCAACTCCTCCGCTTCACGCCACCTCGTCTCTCTCTGTGTCTGTGGGTGTGACAGTCGAGATCTCGCTCTCGATCATCGCGATCCGAAATCCGATCTGCACGGCAGTCGACGTGACGTCTATCGGGTCAATTCCTTCCGCTTGCTCACCACCAACTCCCCTCCTCTCCTCTCCTCCTCTCCCCTCCTCTCCTCCATCGCGTGCGTCTCGAAGCAACTCGAGTCGTTAGCGTATTTTCGGGATCGTCGCTTATCCCAACCCCCCTCCAATCCCATCCATCTCTGGACTCTGGATTCCCCGGACTCTGGACGCTGGACGCTGGATTGATCCTCCGGACGGACACGGAGCATCACTGGACGTGTGCGCCTTTCTGAAGAAGTCTGAGCAGACAATCCAATATGCCTGCCGTCGCGTATGAATCACGGCCGTCGACTGGCGGCCTGCGATCCACCACATTCCTCCACACAACGCCGGCCGTGTCGCCGCTCGAAGTCGCCAGTCTGAAGAAGGTCACGCGTCTGCCGCCGCGCCACCGCAACAGCAGCGCCGACCTGACGTCGCCTCCAACTTCCACGTCGTCGATGTGTTCCACGGCGCCATCGTCGTCGGCGTCGACGTCGTCCTCGGTCGCTGGCATCAGCATCATGAAGCCCGTGAAGTCGGCATCCAAGAAGTCGTCGTACTCGCGGAGAAAGGCCAGTCTGGATTTCATGATCGACACCCCTTTTGAAGCCCACCTGGAAGACATCTACGCCGGCCGCGTGGACGTGGACGACGGCCTCGCGTTCTTCGAGTCCCACGGCTACTACGACGTCAGCGAGGCCAACACCGTCGCCATGTTTCGACAGAATTTCGGCATGAAGAAGCAGTTCTGGGACGGCAACGACCAGGAGCTGGTGTTTTATGAAGAGATGAACCTCGACACGGTCGACCTCGCCGGTCTGCAGGTGCTGAGCGTCGGTGCGCTGCTGTCCAAGAACGTCACGCGCCGTCGCACGACCAGCGGCCGCTTCCAGCTTCTGGACGACCAAGGCAATGAAGTCGACGCCGAGGCCCACTACGAAGCCGAGAAGGAGAAACGCATGAAGCTCAAGCACTTGGAAATGGACGACGACGACGTGGCCGACCTCGCCCAGGAACAGATCGTGCTGGCCAAGGCCATCACGGTCATCCGCACGGAGAAGACCCGGTTCCGCAAGTACTTCTACCAGGCCTGCAGTGACGAGATGAACCGCGCGACGACCCAGACGCGTGCCGTCGTGCCGCAGCCAACGCCGTCGCTGAGCATCCAGTTGCCGCCGTACTCTGGGTACCTCTACATCCTCAAGGACACGATCCCGCACTTGTTCCGCAGTTGGCACAAGCGCTGGTTCTTCTTGGACTTCAACACGGGCATCGCACAGATGTACAAGCGCAGCTACTGGAAGAGTGCGCGTGGATCTCTGGACATGCGCAGCGTGATGAACATCACGCGCATGAACCAGAGCGACATTTGCATCCAGTGCTACGACGGCCACAGCATGCTGCTGCGCTCCAAGGTCGGCACGGCGGACGCTGATCTGTGGATGAACCTGCTCCAGTTTGCGCGCCGTCAGATGGGCAACGTGACGGTCTCACCGAACACTGTGCCGCAGCTGCCGGCGTCGACCTCAACGGAGACCACGATGACGCAGATCACGACCACGACGCTGTCGTTCAGCGGCGCGGCCTCGGGCACCAACAGCCTGCTCGTGTCCACGAAGATGCGTGCGCAGAACGAGCGCAGCGTGCTGGACATGATGGCCGTGGTGCTGCAGACCACCAAGACGACGTCCTCGTCCAACTCGATCACCGCTGCGTGAATGAGTGAGACTGGCAGGATGTCCTGAGGACTGCTGCGTGAACGTGCATGCCGCAAGTGTTTATTATTGTTGAGGTGACGGCGCTGCAAGGCGCCGTTTGCTTGCACATATTATATGGAAGTCAAGAAGATCCCCTTCCCGAGACCCAAGAAGAAGAAGACGAAGATCAAGAAGAAGATGAAGAATGAAGAAAACAACATGATGACAATCCAAGAAACGTAAAGAACGCGAAGCACTCGGGCTTCGTCACG
This sequence comes from Pythium diclinum, assembly GCA_023337495.1. Taxonomy (NCBI): domain Eukaryota; phylum Oomycota; class Peronosporomycetes; order Pythiales; family Pythiaceae; genus Pythium; species Pythium diclinum. The sequence goes on from JAADXB010000516.1 coordinate 6,419, forward strand.
CATTACTACGATAACAACAAGACTCAAGACCCCCGCAGCGGCGTACAGGGCGCCCCCTCCCTGTCCTGTGCGCTGCTGCGCTTGATGTGAAGAAATATGAAGACCCCCCACTCGGCCCCCTCAAATATTGGCGTGTTTGAGACCGAGTACCCATCCAACCACAAAAGGAGAAACAACGACAGCGAATGAAACGACGAGAACCCAACGATACGAGAAACAGAGGAACGAAGACGAGAAGAAGATGAGGACTGTGGAGCCCAATCAATCCTTCAGCGTATCGAAACAAGCAGACACGCGTTGCATGTCGGAGAGATGATCAAGGAACGACCGATCAACCCCCTGTGTTTTATATTATCCAGTCGAGCACCCGCAAAGGCAGAAGTGAGGAGCTGCCTTTGGCGTGGAGCTCTTGGAGAAAGAACACCCCCAATTCTGGTGATTATGGGGCCTTTTGGCTGTTTGCCGAGGGCCTCTCATCATAATAAACTTATTTGTTTGGCACACGTGAACTGAAGTGTATTATTTGGTTTTTCCTATTCGAGCGGACGCTGTGGCAGACAGAGATTGTAGAAGCTGTTCTTGGCGAACGTCGAGGCCTTGCGCCAGCCACACGGGATGGCCTTGTAGCCTTCCAGTGGGATGGTCTTGGTCTGGATCGTGGCCAAGTCCTCAGCACCGACGTAGTGCGGGTCCAGGATCAGGAACGCACACTCGCCCGACGACGCGTTGTAGTCGATACCCAGCAACGTGAACGCGAGCTGCCCGCCGCCCATCATCACGGGTGTTCCCTGGGTCTCGAAGTGGTGCTTGAGCTCCTGGGCTTTCTCCACGAGCTCAGGGCCGCTGGATACGTTGAGCGTGCGGAACGAGACACCGAAGACTTCGTCCAGCACGAAGCCGACCTCCATGCTGCCGATCCATTCTCGTGAGCCGACGAAAGCCGCAGGCTTGTCGCCGATCTTGACCAGCGTCTGCTGAATCTCTTTGTGCGAGAGCGTCGGAGACTGCGTGTACTGGTTCCAGAACAGCCACGACGCGAGTGTCTGCAGCGACCGGTATGCACAGCCCCATCCCTTGTCGTTCATGGCTTGCTGCATGTAGTGGTAGTAGCCGTAGAAGCCCTCGACGAGGTACTGCGTGCCGTTGGGGACGCCGGACGACGGGATGCCTTCGTGGACGTTGAACAGCACATCGATGTCCGCCAGCGCAGCAGCCTTGGTAACCAGCGAGCATCGCGAAGGATCGAACAGTGGCCGTGACGCAGGCTGAAGCAGCGAGTCTGCGATCGCAGTCATCGCAGCCTTGGAGAGGGACAGCTCGCCGTTGGACGCAGGCATCGTGAGAGGAAATGCAGCGCCAGTGAGTCCGAAGTGGTGCGACTGCAGCGTGACGGGCGTCGTGGTCCACAGCGTTTCCAAGCGTGTGATCTGCTTGATGAGCTCCGCTCGCAACGCAGCGACGACTTCAGTCACAGACGCTGACTGAGCTACAACGACGAGTGCGTCCACGTGGACAAGAGAAGCTGGTGAAGAAGCCGTCGTCTTGGTGGATTTCGATGAAGGGATCTCCATAGTCGGTGCCGTCCCGGTCACCGTCTGCAGCGTCGTGAACGCCAAGCTCTGCAGCAACTCCACGTGGGCGATCTCTCCATACTCGAGCGTCTTCAGGTACGACGTCGTGGCATCCTGGTCAGGTTCTGGGCTGAGGAAGTCGCCGCGTTTGCTAGCGTCACCGGCAGTAGGCTGCTTGGTGGTCTCCCAGGCGTCGAACGCGGCCTTGGCCTTGTTCTTCTTGGACTTGTTGGACGTCGTCGCCGTCTCCGCAACACGTTTCTCTGGGATCTTGACCAGCGAAGCCAGTGGCTGAGACTTCTCGGCTTCCTTTGCCGCGATATCCACGCCACGAGCGTTGAAAATGGCCTTTGGATTGTCTGGAAACTGGAAAAACAAGCTGGTCGAGGCGTCGTTTTCCAGTTCGTGACGCAACTTGGCGAGCTGCTCGCGTGACTCGGCCTGGAATGAGACTGACGACCGCAATAGAACGCTCTCTGTTGCAGAGATAAAGTCGCTGGCGTGGAGGCAGTCGACGATCTCCGGCGGCTGAGCGGCTGACGAGGAGCCGTCGAGAAAGTACAACCGCTTGGACTCATGCACGTACACTAGCGTCACTGGCGACACTGACGCGTCAACGCGGGTGTTAGCCAACGCTACAATAGAAGAGCACGATGTGAGGATTAACGCATCTAATACAGCGTTGCTACAGACAGACTAGGGGGGATTGGTACCTGCCGCCTGAGAAGCCTCGTCGTCCTCCGACAAGGAGCTCTTGCCCGTGACCAAAACGACGAATGTACCGACTGGCGAGATGCCACCAGGCAAGTGAGGAAGCACAGCATCACTATGATAGGCATACAGTCAGTCATTCAATGTGTGGGGCCTGTAGGAAGTAGTGCAGGCGTCCGTACCGCTCGTTGCCATCACGCAAGACGCCGAACACCGTGACGACGTTCTCGTCACTGGACGCGTCGTTCGAAGAGCCAAGCAGCAGTCCGCGCGTCACTTGAGCGGTGGATCCATGGGCGTCGGCTTCACGCACTGCGAAGCGCTGTAGCGCACGCACGAGCGTCGACGGCACCACGCATTTGACGGCCATTTTTCCCCGAGCTTGGTTCAAAGTGCCCGTGACCGCGGCAGCTCATTTCCACCATCATATCTGATATCAATTTATGTAGATGTTGGAGCTGTCAGTACAGTTATGCTCTCGAATAGTCAATAGGCAAGGATACAATACCTCCCTATCTCGATATGGTCTCTTATATAGAATAAACTATACAACGTCGAGTGATTGTTCCTAGTATAACCACCCCGTCTAAAGTGAAAACTGATAGCTATTGACTATTCGAGAGCAAAACTGTATGTGAGTACATATTTAGTTTCATCCAATAATGGCGCTGTATGCATAATTATCGCCAATGAAATGCCGTCTACTGTCTGCGGCTGCCACCGCCAAACACTTGGAACTCTCCACAGGACAGGCGCCAAGACACGACTTTGACGACATCATGGCGATGATCCGGTGCGTCTCTAGGCGCCGTCGCTGCCTGCATCCTTGTATCCGCTGACTGTGACTGTGTATGGTCTTCTCAGATCCTTGACTCGCCAGCTCGCTGGCCTCGCCGTGGCCTCGCAGCCGCGTGTTGCCATGCAGACGCGCACGATCCGCACGTTCCCGGGCCTCGTGACGCCGTTTGCGCGTCCTGCGGCGTCGCTGCTGAACGGCAACGCCATCACGCAGATGCAGATCCGCGAGATGGGCACCAAGTACAAGCTCAAGTCCAAGTCGGCGGTGAAGAAGCGCTTCAAGGTCAACTGCAACGGCCTCGTGAAGCGCGCGCAGGCCAACAAGCGACACATTGCCACCAAGAAGACCCGCGAGCGTATCCGCCGTCTGGGCAAGCCAGTGTACGTGGAGGGCAAGATCCGAAAGAACATTCTGTCGATGCTGCCAGGCCGTCTCTAGAGATAGAGGATAGATGAAGATGAAGATGAGAGAAGAGGAGACAAGACGAGAGGAACTGTGCGATAATCCATCCATCAGTAAAACGGACCCGAAAACCAATCCACCATTGGCAGCTCGTCACTGAGAAGGCTGTATGTTTGCTGTAGCATTAGAGCGTGAAGACGGCGAGGAAGACAATCTCCTGGAGCTCTGCAAGTCGCATGAATCGATTGGGATCATCGACGCCTTTCTGGGAAACCAATGGAAGTGGAAGTGAGCCACTGGCACTGATATCAGGGATCGCGTGTCGTGAATCCAAGCAATTCTTGATGAAAAACAGCGCCTGCTCGTCGGTCTCGCGCTGTTTGGACTGCTGCGCGGCGTTTTCCAACGCTGAGAGCAGCACCGCGAGCTTGACTTCTCCGATTCGGCCACGGTCGACGGACGTGAAGAGCTCCTCCACGACGTCGAAGAGCTCTTCAAGTAGTACGCAGATGTGGACGCCACGCTGAAACTCTTTCAGACACACCATTCTCGAGCTTGAAGGTGCTGTGGATGATCGTAGTGCATCCAGCACGCGATGTCGGAGTTGGATGGGGAAGTCACCGCATAGTGCCGCGAGAACTTGGTCGTAATCCGCTCTAGACACGGCAACAGGGCCACTTGAACCCTGCAATTGCAACAGTAAGGTAAGTAAGTGTTTATCTACACGAGGATCTGTGCGGATGGTTGTGTAGATACCAGTACCTCAAAAAGTGGTGAATTGCCCTCGGATTTGCATCTCAATAGCCGAAATGCACCGTAAACTGTGTCTGGAAACGCTGAACGCTGCGCTGGGCAGCCACGAATCATGCGCACACATCGGACCACACGAGAAGCTCCTGTATCAAAGCTGGCATCAATCGTTAGACGAACGCTAGCGTCCGTGGATGAAAGAAGAGTTGACACACTGGTGGGCAAGAAAGGCGACAGGATTGGCGGGACCCACTTCGAGCAGCGACGCAACGGCGTCTGTGAGCATCTCCTTCGCGCCAGAACGCGCTACGGCATCATGGATTGATAGGTGATGAGCTACAGTTGACTGTGTGTGTCACGAAGCCATGGCGTACCCAGGTAATCGTCGGCCATGTTCTCGTCCGTCTAGTTTTCTTGGACGTGTCTCTTCATTTCCGTGCCCCAATCTTCATTGTCACTACATAGTCACTCAACTGAGTAATTCACATCCTCACTTCTGATTGGCCAATAAACAGGTGAAAGATGTAGCCATCTTAGGATCATAAAACCTCAACGATTGCGAGGTTTTTATGCTGGAAGGTCATCATCTGGGTCTCACCTAAGTTAACGGGAGGAATGGGAGTGATGGTCGTCCGGCACCTCTCAGGCGAAAGTACGAAATCCCAACCGTGCGTGATCGCCATTTCCAGTTTCGCGTCGGGCCTTCCATCTCCACTCTCCAGTCTCCAGCCCCTAGTCTTCAGACAGTCAGACCGCCACCCAGCCAACAACGCGTCACCATCACGAAGCAATGAGCGTCGCGTCTCCAGCCGCCGTGATCGCCGGGCCGCCAGCGTCCCCTCCTCCTCCTCCTGTATCCCCTCCTCCTTCAGCTCCGATACTGCCTTCTCTACGAGTCGTCGTCAAGGCAGATCCTCACAACAGCCTGAAACACGAGTCGTCTCAGTGGAGTACCACCAGCAGCAGCGACAGCAGCAACAGCACAGCAGAGGAGGTCGCCGCGCCGGCGCGACTGCTGTACAGGATGTCCATCGCCTCGCTCATGGGGAAGCCAGATGCCTCAGTCCACGACCACGACCACAACGAGGACCAAACCATCGAGCTCAGCGGCAGCAGCAGTGACGACGACAGCTCGTCATCGTCATCGCTGTCGCTGTCGTCGGACGCTGACACCGCGCGAGAGCCGACGGCGCGAACTCCCGTGAGCAGCGTCACGCAGGACAAGTTCCGACGGATGTGGCTCAAGCGGCCGCCGTCGGCTGGCCCGCACGCCTACGACGACGTCTACGATGACGACGACGACTTCAGCAGCGACGGCGAGACCGAGTGGAAGTCTCCTCTCCAGACACCGCCGCCCAAACAGCTCAAGACCGCACAGCGCGTGACGAACACGACCAAGTCCAAGGCCAGCACGAAGACTAAGAGAAGCGTGAAGGTCACGGCCAGGGGAACCACGGTCGTGTACCAGCCCACGTGTCTGGACCACCACAACGACGCCCACCAGGAGAACCGCGCGCGGCTGAGTGCGCTCTGCGGGCCCGAGGGGATCCTCCACAAGCCGCGCTTCCGCTCACTGCGGTGGGCCAACCTGCGAGAGCTGCGGCCAGCACGTCTCAGCGACATGCTGCGTGTTCACTCGTTTCAGTACATTCAGCATTTGGAGAAACTGTGCGCGAGTCTGCCGCCGCAGACCAAGGCGTGCTCCGTGGGCACGTTCTACAGCGAAGAGAGCAGTGGCAAGGCCGAGGAGGACGACGTGGAGCTGTTCCCGAACGAATGGCTCCAGACCAAGCACGCGCAGAAGGTGTACGCGGCCCAGAACCCTCCGTCCGGAGGCCACTTCGACAACGACTCGCCCATCTCGCGCAGCAGCTACCTCGCCGCGAGACTCGCAGCGGGTGCCGTGTGCCACGCCATCGACCAGGTGATCCACGGTGAGACCAGGAACGCGTTCGTCGTGGTGCGGCCTCCAGGCCACCACGCCGGCCCCAA
>JAADXB010000517.1:0-12612 GCA_023337495.1 Pythium diclinum
ATGTTCAATCCGCATACTCCCCCCCCCCACAGAAAGTCCACACACGAAGACTTCAACTTGCCGTGTCCATTATGGTCCGATGTGTTGATTGTGTTGATTGTACATTAGCATGTAGAACTAAGTGGACTATACACTGCTTTGATCTGATACATAGGCGTCCACGACGCCACGAGCTGCCTTCGGCTCTCGACGGTCTGGGTCACAGGGTCCTCCTGCGTGAGCAGACAGCGTCCGTGCTCCACGACGCTGTCCATCGCCAGCAGCGTCACGCGGTGGTTCGTGTGGCTGGGCGTCAGACGCAGACACAGCTTCATTCGCTGGGCCGTAGTGTGGTGGGATGACTGTCGGCTGTCCATCGCGCTGTCCGTAGCTGCTGGCCAGCCCGTGAACTCAAGCATGATGCAGTCGAGGCTCAGGGGCTGCGCGCGGTAGTCTCCGCACGCGAGTCCGTTCCATGGGACCGCACTGGAGACGCCGCTGGGGAAGGACGAGAACACGCGCTTCTTTCCGTCCAGGATCAACTGCATGCCTTCGGACGATGGGAGGCTCCACTGGGATCTGATGGTCAAAGTAGTGCCCTCTGCGTCCACAGAGACGCTGACGCCGGCGAACTCGCGCATCCACTCGAGCGCGCCCGTCATAGACAGTGACGAACTAGGCGCAGTGTTTAGTCGTGACACGATACACTGGTGGCCGTCAAACGACCACGCGCCTGCGAAGTGAGCCATTGGCGACGAGGGGCGCGGCGGCGACGCGTACAGCTCATCCGCGAAGATGTCGCGTTTGCGCTTGATGACGGCGTTCCGCTGGATGTAGCCAAGCCGCGCCTGGCTCACGAGGAGCTCAAAGCCAGCCATGGAGGTCGACGAGAGCATCTCCAAGAGCTGAGCTCGGAGAGGCTGGAACTCGTCGACGCGGAAGAACACGGCGACGATGTCTTCGTGGAGCTGAGCGAACGACGTGCCAAAGTGCTTGGTCGTGTAACCGTCGACAAGATCGTGGATCTTGGACACGCCACGCAAGTAGACATCTTGGAGCACCGACTTGTCCAGAAGCCCACGGGTCGCTTCGATCAGAAACTGCTCCAGCACGCGCTTGTTGGTCTTGTCGAACACCAGCCACGAGACGACCTGAGCACACTTTTGCACGAGCATGCTCACGTCGCTGTTGTTCGAGCCGAACTGATCCACGACTGATGGAAGCGTCTGGCTGCCCGGAGACATGCTCTTGAGCGGCGACAGGAACGACCAGGCGGCCCGCATCGTGGAAGGCGGGGGCGTCGAGTTGACACGGAGAGACGAATATCGGCGCTGGGTGAAAGAAGCGAAGAGCTCCGTCCAACTGGAGAGCAAGTGGCGGAAGTCGGCGGCGGGCGTCGCTGTGAGGAAGTGGTAGAGCACGGCGATGCGCTTGGCCATCTTGAGTGTGGAGTTGTGGTGAGCTTCCCACAGGCGGCGATCAGCCACTGCGCGGTCTCGACGCGACAGCAGCGGTGTGTGGTCACTGGACTGCGGGCTCCACGATGACGTCGGCGAGCCCTTGGCTTCTCGGTCTTCCTTCATCTTCTTCTCCACGAGCAGTGGCAGAACCTTCTGTCCTAGTGACGCCATGATGGAGTCACGCTCGAGGCCGAGCTCGCCTCGCTGCTGGATGACGTTCTCGGTGAGCATGGCGAGAATGCGGCTGCTGTCGCCACGCAGATCGCTGGGCGCGCGACGGTAGGAAACGACCATGAACTCGGACGATGACGTGACAGCAACGACGCGAAGGGACGTGACCGTCGAGTCCGTTGGCGACGCGAGCGCCTGGAACACGTATACCTTGAGCACGTGCTTGGTGAAGCGTTGGGCCTTCGTGGCCGCGCTCTCCCACTCGTAGTACCATCTCGCGCTGGGGTTGATCTGGAACAAGTGAGCCGCTTCGTCGATGGTCTCGTACGGCTGGCCCTGGATCCACTCGCCCTTGGGCGTCTGCTCCGTTTGCAGCGAGTTGAAGACCGCGGCGGCAGACAGCTCATCGTCCAGAGCTAACGTGTTGGCGCCGACCTCTTCAAAGTGAGCGAAGACGTAGAGGTCGTCGATGCGAAGCACTGGCGAGGCCACTTGGCTGCGCTGGCGCTTGGCGGTGGCCTGCGCCCGCACTTGCACGTGGAGCGCCGATCCACAGTAGCTGCGGTTGACGTGCTCGGGGCAGCAGTGCGGGAAGCATCGAAGGATCTTGGTGCCCTTCGTGCGGTTGGTTCTGTAGTGACAAATAAATCACATCAGTCGACCTGGAGACAAGACAACGCTGGACTCGCCCACACGACTATCCATGCGTCGAGCGTCCTCTTTGGTGTCGCACTCACCGCTTGTATTCGTTCAGGAACAGCGTGCTTTGGCTGCAGCCGCGATGTTCAAAGTCACACGAAAGCATTTGTGCGGCGAAGTGAAGAAGACGAAATGGAGACCTCACTTGTCGGCGTCGAGGAGCAAGTCGTGTCTGTCCGTTTCTTTTCCTGTCCGGGCAACCACTTGCGATGGCTGTTGTTGGCTTCCTCAGTCTCTCTCTCTCGAGGTTCGACGTGCCAAATCGGACAATGCGATCGCGCGATCGAGTGCAAATTTGTGCGAAGTGTAAAACGTCAGCGGAGGAGACGGAAATGGTCCAAACCTGCCAGTTGAGTGTTGCAAGTGAGAGTGAGGGACGAGAGAGAGGGCGAACAACCCAAGGCACGCCGCCGGCTCAAAAATAGAGCCGTCTTTCAACAAACGGGGCGTGATGGCTGCCGTGTGCTTGGTCTCGAACTCAGGCCGGGAATAAACGGGAAAGTGGAAGCGGCGGGCAACTGTTCAAGACATGGTGGCTGCAAGAACACAGGCGGGTCAGGTCAGGCTCGGGCTCGCAGATCCAGCTGCCGTCCCAGTGCTGCGTCACAATTCGTGACTCACAACGAGGCAATCACGCGTGAGAGCAATCACGACCACAGTGACACAGTACACTTTCATAATTGTTGCGGACAATCACTTTGTGACAAAGTGACAAAGTTTGTCCGGCGTCAACGGGAAGCGTCATCACGTGGTCTCGTGTGGTGTTTTTCCTCAACAAACCAACGAATGACAACACGAGAATCAAGAAAATTCGACCTCACTCCGCACTGGATCGATCCACACGCTCGCCGTGCATGCTGTTTGTTGCCAACGAAACGACGGAGTTGCGGTATGGGAAGCGCCTGACCACAAGCAGATGAGGATCAGAAACTACTTGGGATAACCTACAGATCTTGCATTCTCGCGATCACTGCCATTACGGCGGACGCTGAGGCGTCGTTTTGCAGCCACCACTCTGGTGAGTCCATGTATCCAGCCCGATGGACATGCAGCATTCCTCTTTAGTACAGAGTACAACACCGCACCGTCCATTCATTATTTTTTCGCTGGTCAAAATGCCCATCGTCGAGGAAAAGGACGACTTCTGGGACGATGCGGATGGCGGCGTTGATGGCTTCCAGGCGCGTCATGCGACGCTACAGGTGGATGAGCCGGACATTCATCCCAGACCCAGAGAAAAGCCAACCGGCAGCGGAGAATGGACCACTCGCAGGACCATTTGGTAAGGCGAGTCGGCCATCATTCGGAATACTGCGCAGTCCGTGGCAACCGCGTGGACGCTGCCCCACAAGAGGCGCTTGCAAACGCATCTCTATAGTACTACCATACAGATCTGCAGGAGCCGTTCACTGGTGGAACGCTACAGTAGTCGGGAGGACCATCGTCCTCGTGTTGATTCCGTATGATGCGTCTGAAGGACAATCTCGATCAGGTCATGTTACACTACAGCAGCCCAGGTATATTCAAGGATCGGAGAGCGGCTGTGATGGACGACTTGTATGACTGGAGCGTGCAGATACTGGGCAACACTGGGCAGCATGGTTGAGGTGGCCGCTTCGGGTCGTGTCGCACAGTGTCCAGCGCCGGCAACAATCCTTTGAACACGAAGCAACGGCAAAATGTAGCGATCGGCTTTGTGTCCAAGAGCGTGTTTCAAGTGGATAGCCGTGGAAGGACGTTGAGTCGCGCGTCTGGTCCACGACTCGAGACGCATCAACTGGAAGTCTGGAACTGGATTCGTCTCAGGTCACAGACTGTAAAAACAGACCAACTGACTGCCGAAGCGCATCCTTCGGATTCCGCAATCCCTTCGTGGTGCGTCATCGCACCGAATCCGATCGTTTGATGGGTGCGTCGGGGGATCCACAAGAACAGCAAGTTCCTTTTCCTGCGGATGGCGGCGGATCCGATCCGCCGGCATCCTCCCACAAGCCCACACATGTACACACAGTTCCGTTCCTTCACTGTGGAAACCATCTGCCGGTGCCGACGCACAATCACTTCAGAGAAAACCTGCGCGTCATTGTGAGCAGCTTCCCGCTTGACATGTTCGACGTGACGTCCGTATGAAACGGAGGTTTTACAGTACGGTACACCAGACTTCCGTCACTTCCTTACTGTATCCAGGTATCCATGTACGTATCGCGCACGAACATCTTTTCTAAGCGCAGTTGCCAACGTCACTGGCTCGTTCAGCACTGTACTCAATGGAGAGCTGACGCCAAGGCTTCCGAAGGTCACTGTCCGCAGGATCCGTGGCTGTTGCGTTGGTATCGTGACTGATGAAGATGACGCGACGGGAAAAATGTACGGCAAAGGTGGCGAGCGCTTCGTCCGCCAGCCACGTGTGCCACAGGATGTGGTTCATACTGTACACATAGAGCGAGTGTCTGCGCATTCGCAGATCGAGCTAAGCAATCCGACACAGAAGGACTGCGTAGGTCCCGTTGGAGCTGTAAAACACCCGCCGACTTGTCTGTGAGGACTCCGATGATGTGTGTGAATGGCGTGGTGCTTTCAGAGCCGACGGGCTCGGTGTTTATCGGTACGTACAGTGGAGTCGTTTACTGGATAAGAGTAGAGCGAATGGACGCCGTTGCCCATCTGTACAACCATGTCTGGCCTACACTGTCATATCGAGACACCGTAGAAGAGCAGAGTCCAGTGCTTTAGCTTTACAAACTTCAAGCGCAGTGTTGGCACTTCTGCTTCTTGTCGTCCATGACGGAGGCCACCAGCCGACCCACATGCAGCCAACAACAACCAGATCCTGCCGTTATTCACGGCACAGCACAGGGGAGAGTAATCGGCAATCTTCAGGTGATCGGATGATGGCTAGAATGGGTTCTTGGCTGTTTAACATTCGTCAGAGACGGCAAGAACGCCAACCATATTGACCGGCTGTAGGCGTCACTATCCATCCATTTCTGGTTAAGTTTGTGTGCGCGTGTGTATCGTAAAAGCAGATTGATGTCCGTGATTGCCACGCGCCACGATTTTCTGTCTGTGGAGGACCCACTTCAACTTGTCAGCGACTAGAGTGGAAGGACGATTTTTTGACGTGGTGATTGGTGTAAACACAGCTGAAGGCGATATGATTGGGTGGAAGCAGTGGAGGCATAAGTGAGGACGCGACAAGGTCATCAAAATCCGTGTGCTTGATTCGTGGACTCCTCAGATCTCTACATTACTGTAGTACCGTAGTGAATATTTGATGTTTACGTTCGCGGTGAACTACTCTGTCTCTCTCTCTCCCACATCCATCGTGCGGTTCCTCTGTGGGCGCCCTCGCTGCCACCACTGCCACTGCTCGCAGAGACCACAACCTCAAGAACATACCGAGCCAAGGGCCGGCTCCTCGTAGGCTATGGTAACTTCGTGCTCCTTAATGCTTCGGACGACCGTCGACGTGCTCATGATGATCAGTGGTGGGTCGTATCATCTCCACGTAGGTGGTCGGCGTGACGGCGACCTTCCAGACTGGCCATCATCAGCTCGAAATCTCGCGCTCGTGTTCTTCGCCAGCGGTGAATTCCTGTCATCGGTATGCCTGGTATCTGACAGATCATCGTGCTCATTACGCTGCCCATGGAGACCAAATGTTCGTTTTCGCAGGCATTCGGGCTGAAGACGTCGTCGTTCGTGATCATCATCAAGAGCTCGGGCTGGTTCGTCGGGCTGTTGCTCATGGGAGTCATTGGTCCCGTCACAGGAAGGCGGCATCCCTGCGGTTCTGTGTGTACTGGTGGGTCTGATGGTGAGTCAGAACTATATGTTGTATGTAATAGATCACGCCGAAGCTCAATCGCCGGGGTGATGAACAAAATCAACGTGGTGGCCGCTCAGCAGCACCAGTACCAGAACCAGCAGCCCCAAGACTTGGGGATGATCCTCGACGGCGAACGATTGTTGACGCCCCCATGCCCAGTCAGTACAAGCAGCAGCAGGAAGATTGGCTACCTGTGACTCGTGGCGTACGTAGCTACGGTAGTAAAACGCGAGTACGAGAAATCAAAATCGAGCGGTCAGTGACTTCGCTCGGCTCGCTTACAACAAAATAGCAGATTGCGCGGCAAATTTTGGTCATGGACTCGTTTGGACCCACTCGCGCACTCCAGTTGGAACGAGTCGGCGGCATATCTCAATGACGAGGACACCGCCCAGTGGCAGGCCTCCGCTTCCACAGGCCCGACCAGCACAAGCAAGTCCCCCAATAGTCTTTGATGTTCGCAACGACGTAACTATAGACTTGAATTTCAAGCAAGTCTTCGCTCGACATTTTCTGCCGTTGACATTGTGAGCACGAAGCACGAGTCGCTTCCCGCTTGACATGTTCAACGTGACGTTCAATTGAAATGGTGGTTTTACACACGGTGCAGTTCCCACACGAACATCTATTTCCAAGCGCAATTGCCGACGTCACTGGCTCGTTCAGCACTGTACACTCAATGTTGAGCTGACGCCGGCCTGGCAGCCATTGTCCCCGTCAGCGACAGTGAGAAGGATGGGCGATGGATGACGCGGGATCAGTGCGGGTAGAACAATGGATGCGAGCGCGCTCATCTCAACATCACTTTGCCACAATGGGTCGCATGAGGTGGTTGTCTCTGTATAGTATTACACCCCTCGCAGATCTTTACATCGTGATACCGGAACGCAGATACACCTTTCAATCATGCGAGGGTCTGCCTATTCGCACAAACACAGAAAGACCGCATCCTGATCTTCAGCCACAAGGCCTCCGAGGACTCGATGACGCGTGTGGTTTGCGGGTGCTTTCAAAGCCTACATGCACAGCCTGGTTTACTTGACAGTACTGTACAAGAGCGAATGTGCGGGTTTGCCCATCTGCGCAACCAAGTCTGATCAACACCGTCGTATCGAGGCACCGGGTCGTTGTACAGTATCTCAGTTTGAATATACCCTTCCTCTGCTGCCACCCATGGCGGCATTTATGAACGGACCGACTTGCAGCCAACAACACCCCTATAATACCACCTTCTCGCACAGCGAGCGAGGGAGTAATCCTCAACGGACCACTGATCAGATGACGTCGTGGCTGCGTTCTTGGCGGAGAACAAGTCGTCAGAGACACGACCACATTGGCCGTTGGTGCTCACCCACCATCCATCCATCCATCCATTTCTGGCTAAGTTCGTGGATGCGTGTTTAACGTAAAACCTGCTTGATGGACGCCAGGCACCGCACCATTTCTGTCTGTTTAGGACCCACCTCAACTTTCTCAAAGTAAAACGTCGGCGCCCACGCAGCGGAGTGATGAAAGCTAGGTGTCATGGAATGCGTTGACCAGGCTGACAGCGTCATCGCAGTTTTGAGCGAATGCGCGCGCTTATTTTGTGGGTGATCGACTGGCTATTATCCGTTGAACTTCGTGTAATCGACGCCTGCATTGCTAACAGCGGATTACGCCTCCTCGTCAACATCGACTTCAGTCTTGTTCGGCACTTCGCTGCCGCCCTCGGAGGCAACGGCGCCTTCTACTTCCGTGCTTGGAGCTTAACGATTCTCAAGAGATGGCGTTGGAGACCATTGGGCAACAATGTCTGTCATTCCTATCTGTAACTTCAACTTGACGTTTCACGAGCGGACCAACCGTGCACAATCACTCTGATGGGTTACGAACTGCAACAAATGGATCATCTGTCACAAATCGGTAGTCAAGCAATTGGAGCATGACACAAAGAGAACAACGCCAGCTTCCACGGCGTCTGTAGAGCAAGACACGGACCCAGCAACTTCCAGTGGAAGCGGCCACAGACTACGTCACTTTCTGCACTGCGAGGTCGCCACTGTTCGGCATCGTGCGGCTCCTCCACAGGCGTCGCCATCTCCGAAGGTACGTCCTCTCCATCCCCTCCTCGTGGCCGTCGTCCTACGGATAGGCCAGATATCTGGGGGGCACAGTGCTCGTCGTGGTCCACATTGTGTTCCTGCTGTAAATGGAGATCGGGAGTTTGTCTCCAACGGCGTTCGTGCATAAGACGTGCTCATTCGTGATCACTATCAAGATGTCGGGCCAGCTCCTTACGCTGTTCTGGATCTCGTCGACCATGCCGCTGCAGGACGAAATCCTAGTGAGTCTTCGTGAAGACGTGCCGTTGGCGATCATGGGCTTGTAAGTGCTCATGCTGTTGTCTCTGACGGTGCGTCTGGTGGACGTCGTCTACATCACAGTATCACAGAACCACCAATCCTGATCAGTCCAAGTTTCCTGGACGGCCGCCATGCATCCACACCACTAGCAGTCGATGCACGGCAAAACGACGTCCAACTCCAAGGGAATGAGATCGACTGCCTTCCAGTCAGTTGCGCTACCTGACCTGGGCATGCGTCATACTCACGCGGCCCCTGCACCACGGCCCAAAGCCCAACAACAACTGCCGTCATCATAACGAGATCAGTCTCTAACGCACGACAACGTAGATCTTGTTCGAATGTCGCGAGTAGAAGCAGCCGGAGGGCAGGCATTGGAATCGAACGGTTGGTGACTTCGAGCTAACTTCTCCCGCTGGTGCGCTGAAAGTTACAGTGGCGTTGAGGGCGGTTCGTTGTGTTTTGGTTGAAGTGTGTGGTGTGTTTCGCGTCGACTTCAAATGTAATGTAGAACACCAATATTATCCTAATTGTCTATGTTTGTATCATTTTATCAAAATAACTGGACTATTCTGCGTCTGTAGCGACGGAGTTGTCTCAGAGAAGTGCATGTCTGGCCCCGAAAGACTCGTAGTAGATCTTGTAGCGACGCACGCGTCGACCGGCAAAGCTCCACACGATCTCGAGCACGTCCGGCGAGAGCTTGACGAGCGGTCGCGGTTCGTCTTCGCGCCGTTCGCAGACGCTGAGCAGCGCGAGACGCTGACGCACCAAGGGCAGTCGCACAGCAAACTGGAATGGGAGCGCCCGGAACTTGCAGATGTCCTCATCACTGACCCTTCCGAGCAGTTCCGTCCGCAACAGCGTCGTGTTGGTGGCGAGCGAGGCAAGCAGAGCGTCCAACCACGCGGTGTACCTTGGATTGTCCAGCCAGTAGGGCACGATGGTCAACGCTCGCAGCGTGCATGAGGCGCCGCTCGCTGTGTCTCGCAAGGCCTGGAACAACGGAAGCAGCTCGACACTCCACTGCGGGCCCCACGTGATCGATTTGAAGGTGGAGACACGGCAGCGACCGTCGTCGTACGCCCGCACGAGACACTCGATAAACTCACGACTGGCATTCCCCACTTCCAGCGTGCGCAGGCGAGGACAGCGAGCTATCATTGACTCGGCCATACGGTCCGAGAGCATACTGGAATGTGACACCAGTGCCAGGTCCGTCAACTGTGCGCCGACGTGCGTCAAGAGTGCGTTCACGACGCGGAGCGCGTGAGGCTCCTGCTCGTCCGTGACGTGGACGCGCAGGTTGCGGAGTCGACGCGGCAGATGGGACCACGGCGCAGTAGTTTCCAGCTCGTGAACGTCATCGAAGGCGAGGGCATCCCACTTGAGCGTCGTGATCGTCTCGGCGCAGGCTTCCAGCACGGCTTTCAGCAAGCGGCATGGCAGCGAGTGGAGGCGCGCCTCGACTTCGAACTCGCGGACATGGAGCGCTCCTACCAAGCGTGCGATAGGATCGATGTTGGCGCTCGACGTGTCGAAGACTCTCCACTTGACTGTGCGCACGTGCGACTCAACTGGCTGATCGTTGCTGCTTCTACCATCGCCCCTGGACTGTGCCTCTGCGGCGCCTTGCTGCAGCGCCACGACGTCGTCGTCACTCAGGTTGCCCAGGTCAATGTACAGCTCGTCGAGACGCAAGCCCGCGTGCGGGGCAAAGATTGCCGCACCGATCACGTGGCCCATGCGCTGGCGCGCAGCAGCGTCGGTCTCCGTGGACAGCGGCCAGTTGAGCAGTAGGCGTCGCAGCGTAGGGTTCTCGGTCACAAGAATCTGGAGCAGCGCCGCCAGCATCTCGACTGTGAGGCCCACATGGTACATGATGAGCACGTCGTCCACTAGCACTCGTGGACTGTTGGCGTCAGTCGCCGCCCTGTCCAGCAGCCACTGCCACAGGCGTGGGGTCTCGATGGGCGGGAACGAATGGTTGAACCACGAGTTCGTAGGCAGCCGCATGGTGACTCCCGCATCGACCAAGGCCGTGAGCAGCGGCACGAACAGTGGAGACCGGACCTCCAGCAAATTGCCGCGGGGCTCAATGCGAGCGAGTCGGAACGGCAGCGCGTCGGTGCCTTCCAGTGGCAGCACCTCTCGACGGCGTGCCGCGAGCGCCTCCATGTCGCGCAGCGCGCGGTCCTCGTCGATATTGCCGAAGAACTCCAGCTCCACGGTGACCAGGACCGGCGGGCGTCGTGGTGCGCTCGTGTCCGTTTCCTTGCCACGCAGCAGAGCGTCGCGCAGGCGGAGGAACGCGTCGCTGGCACTCGCTTCCTGCCACGCGTACAGTGCGTCGTGCACGATTCCGGCATTCGAGCGTTCAAGCGCTCGAACGGCCTGGATCGTCACGGTCGGCGTCACGCCGTCACGATCGAGTGCATCGCAACGCGCGCAGGGCGACGGACCCATGCCGCACAGCGCGTCGTCGTTCCAGAGCGCGTTGAGCACCAGTGGGTCCACATGGGACGCCGTCGCGAGATGCACGAGCCGCAGCAGCTCGCCCAGCCGCGATGCGAACCACTCCGCGTCAGCAGTGCTACGGTACGTCACCGCTAGCGCCGCGCAGTGCGACGCGTTGGCAGTGTGGTCGTGAGCGATGTCAGGCACGGGCTCCCCATCGTACGGTGGCCTGGGTGCGCGGAAGTGCTCGCGCCACGCACGGGCGAGCGGCAGAATGACGTCGGTCATTCTGAGCTTGTCGATTATGAACTGGCGTTGGCCGAGTTGGGATGATGGGCCATCAACATAGGGCCATCACTGCTGGCCCACTGATGGGCCGATCCCAACATGTTTTTCAGCCAATCAGTATTCGTCTCATTTCCGGGTGCAATTGATATCATCCGGAGAGAGCTCCCGACATGAAGCACAGAGAGCATGGCTCGCGAATCGGGTCGGCGGCGATAGCGGCAGCTACAGACACGGAAGCGTCACGCGCGGCCTTGAGCGTGTACGCCAGATAGCAGATAGCCAGCTACGAGAAGGTCAACCAGCGGAACACGAACATAGACGGATCCACTCAAGCCAACTAAATCATAGTCAACTCAACTCAACTGACTGCACATAGCTGAGGAAGATGGGCGCCACGCCCAACGATACCCGCGCCGCCATGGAATCGCTGCTGCCCATGCGCACGCACGCCGTCGACAACAAAGGCTACAGCCGCTTCAGCACCACGCCCGGCCCCACCGACAAGTCCCCGAAGCTGCGCGAGAAGTACCTCAAGCAGCTGGGCTACACGCCGCTGGTTTTCCGCGTAAGTCTCTCTTCCTCTCTCTCCCTTCATCGCCAATGCTTAATGCGTTTCCTCTATGGCGACTCATCGCAGAACGTCAAGCGCTTCGGCTCTATCATCGCGTCGCTGTCGCCCATCGACCGCCGCAAGCGCCCTGCGAAGGTAGGCTCGCTTTGGTCCCTCTCCTCCTGAACTTTCTCCCGGTGTATACCTCCATCCATCAGACCAGCAGCGATGAACACGACAGCGACGCCATTGAGGCCGACGCGTTCCCGTATCACCAGTCGATCATCCCGTCTACGCGATCCATCCGCGGCTCTGTCTTCAACTTGGCACTAGGCACTGTACTGCACGAGCTTTGAAGCCTGTAGTGCCGAAGCCCACGGCAAGCATGGCTTCAACGTGCCCGTGCAAGTCGTGCCAACCAGGGTTCGGAATATTCCAATACCAATATCCGTAATTGGCAATTCAGTAAGTGCAATTATTTATTGCCCCACCTCCCCCAATAACACCCAATCTTTTTGGACCCCTCTGCGGACCGATACAACCAAATAGTCGTCCAAAGTTGCCGGGAATAACAACCAAGATTGGACTTGAGGCCACATACATTGTGGCTCCATGCAGTAAATATGCCATGAGTGGAGTCGAATTCTTTTTCTGCGTGCTTCTTGCGGATGAGATGCCCTGTATTGATGCAAGAAATACTACCACGCAGTATTGAACAAGTCCAGCAACAGGAGGCCATTGCTGGGCCATGAAGATCCATGAAAACATGGCCTCCGAACAAAACGATGTGCTTCTAGGACGTTCATGCATCAGGATGCATCAGTAATATCGCGA
>JAADXB010000518.1:0-12603 GCA_023337495.1 Pythium diclinum
GCCATTGTGGAGAAGGTGGAGAATTGGAAAGTGAGCAAAGTAGCAAGCTGGGATCCGAATGGTGTCACGTGGTTTGTCGTGGCCTCGTCCAAGGGCCCCTACACGGAGAAGAGCGTTGGAGGACTCGATGACTGCGCATTCCTGTTTTTCAACTAGAATAGCTGCCTAGGCCTCTCATCTTCGGCGGGCACAGGCGACGCCCGTGAATCGTTCACGGATGATCATGGTCTTGATCATACAATCTGCAAGTTTGTCAACCTTCGTTGAGACGGGTGACAAGAGGATGTCTACGACCACGGATTGGATAAGCACGACAGCCAATCAGATAGCACAGCGAGTATGTTGAAGGCGGCACGTTCTGTTCTGTGCACGGTCCGTGATCGGCAAGGGTTTTACTGCCATACTAGCAGACTGTACTGGATATGCCGACAGCTAGAAGCGGCACGGTGCGTAGCACGCCGCTTCTAAATGGTTTTCCGCCTCCGTGTAAGAGCCCACTCTAAAACTGGATTTCTATCGTCTTCCCATGTTTATGAGGAATACACAAAGTGTGCCGTCATTGGGCAGCAAATGGGGCGGTGGGCAAGGATCAAACCTTGGTCAGATCGTGGATAATGTGACGCTCGCTCTCCCGGCGGACGCATTGGCCGAAAGCGTTTGCGTAGCTGCTAATCGGCGCGGATGAGCAAAGTAACGAATGCTGTGAAATCGGCGATGCAGCGGCAGCTGCAGAATGCTACATACAGGTAGTACCGCTCACATATCAAATGAAACGGATCTTACCGCCTTAGGCATTGCATAATCGCACGACTGGCTCACTGGCCTCACCGCCAAGTCCGCAACTCAGTTTGAAAACTGAAGGCCATGACAGGGATCCTCCGCGACATCGCATTGGACGATCCTGTCACTCCTCAAATCTAGGCACGGCAACTGATAATGTGCTGACTTTCTGAACGTCTGCTTCTGAAGCAGTGCTTTAGGCGACCTCCTCGTGAGCGGAGTTGTGCATGCTGGGATAGCCTCATGCTGTCGTTGAACTGCACGGGCTGGTTACTGCGCTATTGGATTGGCTGGTTGATGGGCCCAATCATGGGCGAGCTCGACCCGTGTCACCGAAGCCCACCGAGGACACACTTCCCATCAACTTCCGTGACCAGCATTGAGGTGGACTAGTTGTTTAGGATATGCATCGCAACAGCCATTGATAGAAACAATGAAACCACTAACAAGTCGATAGTGAGAGGATCATTATCATTTCACACCATACGAGTCACTTTGCCATGGCCCCACACAACAACGACGCCGAGTCCAAGGCCGCCACGGCAGAGCCCCAGCTTCCCCCACGAGGCTGACGGCAAGGCCGTCGCAGCAGACACCAAGTAAGTCCTGGATCCTGTCAAAGAACGCCTTCAACCAACGCGTTGCGCGGAGCTGTCCGGCTCTGGCTACGGCGTCCCGTCCGATTCCAGTGCTGGAGTACCACGAGAGGGGTGTCTACGCTGACTCGACTCTGGAAAACCTGTTCCAGAAGGCGTCCTTCCGACACATTTCACTGAAGTCTGGCTCTGTCGTGACTGGCGTCCAGCTCCACACACTCAGTGACGCGCAGAAGGACGAGCTCGCCTGCTCGTTTGCGTGGTGTGCTTTGCAAACGAGGATATTAATGAAGATCAGCAGTTGGTGAAGCAAAAGTGGAATACTCGGCGATGCTGGAGTGACTTGAAGCCATGACCTTCAACTTGTCACAAATATATTACGACGCGTAAATTTGCGATGGCGTCGCATTTTTCAAGTCTCACGTGGCAGTTGATGGTCCTGTATTGGGGTACACTACAGTACATTTATGGATTTTCAAACAGACCAATCCGCGTGCTCGGCGGCTTCTGATTGGCGGGTTCTTAAACTTCCCGCCCTCTCGCTCTTTGTTCTCCCCTGTCTTCTGCTCTCCCTCCGCTCGGTCTCCTGTCGTTCCGTTCCCCCTGTTCTCCCCTCTGTCCGCTGTTCTCCGCTTGTGGTGGTTTTCGTTCTCCGCTCTCATACAAACTTGTACCTCGTCGGAATTTATACCTGCGCTTCCTGGCCACCACGCAGAGATGATGCAGAAACCTTCGAGTCCTAATACCCACGCGCTGCATGTCCAGCACCAGCACGCGCAGCAGCAAGCGCAGCACGCGGCGGCGCAGGCGGCGGCGGCCGCGGCGTCCATGAGCATGGGCATCCACCCGCAGCAGCAGCAGCAGCAGCAGCTCTACGGCGGAGGAGCCAGCGGAGGAGGCGTGCTCCCGCCGTCCGCCATGGTCTCCGCTAACGCCAACGCAGCCAGCGGAGGAGGCGCTCCTGGCCACGACGACGCCAGCGACGGCGGCAAGCCGAGCCGCAAGCGCCGCGCCGAGGGCGGAGGCAACCTCACGGTGGAGCAGAAGCGCCGCATCTGCGAGAAGCACCGCTCGACGCCCAAGATCACGCAGAAGGACTTGTGCCGCTGGGCCAAGCTCGAGTTCAACCTCAAGAAGGCGCCGACGCAGCCCACGATGAGCAACATCCTGAAGAACGAGCACCAGTTCAAGGACGCCATCGGCGGCGTGCTGGGCGCCGAGCGCAAGACCATCCGCCCCACCAAGCACGCGCACTTTGACCAAGTGCTGGCCAACTGGGTCATGGAGCGCCAGAACAAGGGCACGATCACGGGCGACATGATCAAGCAGAAAGGCCGCGAGCTGGCCAAGCAAATGGGGCTGGACGGCAAGCTGGGCTTCTCGAACGGCTGGCTGGCGTCGTTCAAGGCGCGCCACGGACTCATCAAGCGCACGAGCGTGCAGAACCCCATGGACGGCCGCATGGGCGGCGCCAACAGCCAGGGCGACGCCTCGGGCATCATGAACGGCGACGGAAACGGCATGATGGGCATGGCGCCCGCGCTCGAGCCAGGCTACATGCTGCCGCCCGTGTCCATGGACCTCACGCTCGAGCAGATCCAGGACGTGCTGCGCGAGTACGTGCCCAGCGACATCTACACGGTGGACGAGACCGGTCTGTTCTTCCGCGCGTCGCCCAGCAAGCTCGTGCAGGGCGACGAGGCGCAGACGCTGCTGCAGGACGAGCCCAAGCTGAGCGTGCTGCTGGCCGCCAACGCCGACGCCAGCGACCTCATGGAGCCGTACATCATCGGCGCGATCGTCGCACCCAAGCACATCAAGAACGCGTCCATCTCGCAGCTCGGCTACCACTACGTGTGCAGCAGCAAGGCCCGCATGACGGTGTTCATCTTCCAGCAGTGGCTGCGGGACTTCAACGCGCGCATGGCGAGCGCCCACCGCCACGTCGTGCTGCTCATGGACAACGCGCCGTCCCACGTGCTCGGCTGCGTCAACCTCACGAACGTGCGCGTGATCATGTTCGCGCCGCACTTGGGCATGAAGGTCCAGCCCATGCGTGGCGGCATCCTGCAGGCGTTCAAGGGCAAGTACCGTCTCAAGCACCTCACGCTCGCGATCGACCACTTGGAGGACGGCCTCACGGACATCTACCGCATCACGCAGCTCCAGGCCATGAAGTGGGTCACGGAGAGCTGGCAGCAGACCTCCAAGGAAGTGATCATCCACGCGTGGAAGCCCCTGGGCGTGCAGGTGCCGTTCGCGTTCGACGCGTCGTCGCTCGACAACCACGACGACAAGAACGTCGAGGAGGAGCTGTGGGGGCTGCTCTACTGTCTGCAGCTCAGCGGCGTCGTGAACACCAAGGTGCTGGTCAACAACCGCTGGGAAAACGACATCCACAAGCGTCTGAACGAGGACATGATCGAAGACCCGAAGGAAAACGAAGAGGAGTTCCGCATCCCAGACCCAGCCGTCGCGCTCGTGCTGGACGGCGCCCACGGCCACGACCACCACCACCACATGGACGACCACGACGGCACCAACATGCCCGCGGGCGTGCACGCCGTCACGGCCAAGGACCAGCTCAAGGCCTTCCGCGAGGTCATCCGCTACTTGGAGCGCACGGGCACGGCCGACGCGCGCGACCCGCAGCTGCTGAACGTGATCGACTACCTGAAGAAGAAGCAGCTCAGTCTGCGCTTCGACAACGCCAGCTCCACGACGCTCACCATCTAAGGACCCAGTCCTCTGCACATGAGCTGCAACTGAAGCACGCTCACTGGACAAAAGCCGCGGCACGGGGTCGCGTGTAGTATGTATGGAACTTTTCTGATGCGTGGAAATGGATATGAACCCTTTTGTTTCGCTTGTGTTGCGTTTGCTTCTATCGCTTGTCTCGCTCTTCGTCCGCACTTGTGAGTTGCCTCTCCAGTTCAGGCAGACGATGCTTTCTTGAACTGTGGCCTGAGGTTCTCGACGCAGACGGCCGTTGCCGTCCTGAGGAAGTCACTCGATCGGCGCCCTTGGTTGCAGCCGCCTCATCCGTAGCGACTTGCAGCAGCTCTTTGTACGAGGAGGTCTCCTCCTCCAGCGAAGTGAGAAGTCCTACGAGTCGTGCTCGGAATGGCCGACTGCCTCCGCTGGTGTGAAGTTGGGGTCGCTCGCGACTGCCGGATGCACGAACACCTCCGCTATCTGCCGTCCCAAGGCGACTGCGGTTTGACTGGACTGCCACCGAAGCAGCACCAGTATCTGCGAGCGGAGACCTCCTTGCTCGTCCAGTGACGACATCAGCATCTTCCTCCTCTTCGCTGTTGTTGCCCGTCCACCAGCTCTGGATCGCGTTCGAGGGCACGGGACTTCCAGAACTATCCAGCGCCACCGTCATCGGCCGCAGCATCGGCTTCGACCGCACGAGTGAAGACGGCGGGGACGAGCACGACGCCACTGAAGCCGCGTGTGCTGCATCCACTTGCATGGCGTGGATCCGTTTCCTCAGCGCGTCGTTCTCTTCTCTCAGCTGCCGCCCCTCGCTCTCACTCTGATCCATCTTGCGTTGCAGCTCTGAGGCCTCTTGTCGAGTCGCAAGCAGCTCTGCCTGCATGGGTTTCGCTTGTCGTTCCACGTGCTCCAACCGCCTTCTCAGGATCTCAACTTCGGCTTCGCGAGCAGCTTCCTCTCGCTTGGCCGTCGCCTCCAATTGCCTCAGTGTGTCTCTGAGCTGCTGCTCGTTCTCTCGGCTCTGTCGTAGCTGCTGCTGCAGCGTTGCCATCTGAGTATCCGCGTCGTCCAGCTGCTTATCCAGTCGCTCGACATCTTGCGTGAGCCGCTCGTGGAGTTGCACCAATGCGACGCCTTCGGCCTGCGCGACGCTCTGCTCTAATGACAGCGCGTGGCTCAGCTCGTGCTGCTGCAGCCGCTGCATGTCGGCCATCGCCTTCCGCAGCGTCAGCAGCTCCGCTTGCATGATCGCATCGTTCGAGCTTGGCTCGTCTGGTTGGTCGGCTTCGGCCACCACGTTCTCATCATCTGCCTCGGGCTCGTGAGTTGGCTGTTGGCCTGGTCCGCTGCCTGTCGAGGTATCCGCACAGCGACTGCAGCCCTCGGAACGACGAGCCGCAGCCTTCTCCAGCTCTTGGATGTACCGACACAAACTGCCACTGTATCACTATGGTCAGCGACAGTCTCCGTTCCCACATCACACAGAGGCCACTTACATCTTCTGCTCCAGCGTATCCAGCAGCGCTGTCCTTGGTGAACTCGTCAGCGGTCGGTTGACGGTCGGTTTGTTCTGCATCTGCTTGGCTCGCGCTCCGAACCGCAGCGTCGAGAGCGACTCGTCCACGTGGCATGCGCTGCTGGCGCACGTGAGTAGCAGGTACGTCTTGGCGTTTCCTCCTAGCGACGACTGCAGTAGCCGCGTGAGCTTACTATCTCGGTACGGCACGTACGCAGTCGGTGGGGGAGTAGCGACTGAGGAAGTGAGCGCGTGGATCACGTTGCCTAAGGCAGACAGCGACTGCAGCAGATCACACGGCAGTCAGGCCTCTGTCGTATTATCTAGGGGATGCACGATGCGTACCTTGTTTATGTGTTTGGCTTCGTCCAGTCGCGTGCCGGTCGCCTTGGTCTTCTTGGCCTGCTCCGATCCTGCCAAGTCCACAACACAGAGCCTCGCGCGCGTTTGACTTCGTCCTCCCTCAGCAGAAGATCTCGTCATCGTGAGCGCGAAGACTGCGTGGCTGCGACTGGACTCGACGTTCATGCGCGTCGCACCCACAGCTCGCTGCGATAGACCTCTCTGCACTACAGCGCGTGCCGTCTTCAGGTCAGACACGACAACATCAGTGGCGCCGTCCACCCACACGCTGCCGGAGGTTTTATCTTCACGGATACGAAGCAGAGACGAGGAGGAGCCGCTGCGTCCGATGGGTGCGAGCAGATCACGTAGTCGCTCCTGGTAGACTTCCACGAAGCTCGCTGACAGGGAGACGAAGCCGCGGTGTTCATCGCTGTCCACGACTGCGAAGAGCTGCTCGAGTAAACGCGGCAGGAGCCCTTGGCTGTCGGCAGTGTTGTCAGATCCGATGGTCGTGTGGGTCTTGCCGCTGCCTGTTTGGCCGTACGCGAGGATCGTGCAGTGGTATCCGAGCATCAAGTCCTGAACGCACGGTCGTCCGATGCAGTCGAACACTTCTTGCTGCGTGGCCGATACTGGGAACACGCGGTCGAACTGGAACGCGTGGGATGCTGACGCTGTCTGCACCGCCACAGTGGTTGGACTCGAGCCGGCGGTCACGTCTGGGCTCTGGATGGCCTCCACGCACGCATCATCGTTTCCATCTGATGCGAGACCTCGCAGTCGACAGCTCACGTGGACTCCGCTCGTGCTGGCCATGACCGACTCGACTTGGTCTCCATACTCGCCCTACACACACAAAGAAGCACGCAGCGAAACACGAAGCAATCCAAGCTGAGCCTATCTGGAGATCTATATTGAGAAATAGAAGCAGTGAGTGATGAGCACCAGTGACGTTCAGTTACCTTACAGCTTTTGCTGCGTCGTGGACGCGAGCGGGGCCTTGAAGAACGCCGCGAGTCGCTCCCGCGTCACGTTCAGTCGGAAGTAGAACTGCGCGTGGTTGCTGCCGGCGGCCACGCTACTGTTGTTACGCGAGTTTCCGGTAATCTCGCGCTTCATCTCGTCCATGGAAAACAGCGCGCGCACTTGCGGATCGTCCATGTCGATCTGGTCCAGCAGGTCGTAGCCGTGAAGCACGAGGAACTCGACGCGTGGCAGGTTCTGTGCGTTGGCTGTCGAGCCGAAGAGCTTGGATTCAGAGTGGAGCTGTGCGAGCAGGCGGCGCACGGCGTAGCTACGCGCCTGCGGCGTGTTGAACGAGCGCAGATCGTACGAGTACAGGTCCTTGGTCTCTTGGAACAGCTCCTTGAATGCGCGGTGCGTGCGCGCCTGGTCGAAGACCGTGTCGGCCATGACCGTGCGGCGCTGCGACAGAAGCGACTGCAGCAGACTCACCGTCGTGTTGAGCGGCAGCACGAAGTTGCCGCTCTCCGTGTCCACCAGCGCCACGTTCTGCTGCTCGAACACGGCTTCGAACGCCAGCTCCGGGTGGCGCTTCTTCACGCACGTGCGCACGAGCACGTCGTACACACGCGAGTCCGGCGCGACGCCCAGTTTGATCATCTCCCGCCACAAATACATCGAGCGACCGCAGTGATCTTCCTCGCGCAGACGCCGGAAGAACGCCTCGATGACCGTGTCGTTGCTGGGCTCGTCCGAGTTCGGGTACAGCGCGCGCATGGCGCCGTCCGGGTTCATGTAGACAGCCAGACCCATGGAGCCGACCATGGAGCCGCAGAAAAGCACGGTCATGTAGTGCTCCTGCAGGTCGAGGAACGGCACCGTCGCGAGTGCCAGCGCGCCCACGCCGCCCATCGCCATCTTGACCTGCTTGCTGTCCACGACGCCCAGCTCACCGTGGTAAACGGCGTGCATCATGGTGATGTACGTCACAAGGTCCGGCGCGATCTTGCGGTCCTTCATCTCCTCGTACAAGTGGAACGCCTGCGTGAGCTTGCTGGCCTTGCCGCACGCCTTGAGCGCCACGTTGTAGTGGACCAGCGCAGCTTGCGGCTCGTCTTCGTCCTCCGTCTTGTGCTTCTTCTTGAGCTCGTCGAGCAGCGCCATGGTCTTGTCGTAGTCTCCGTCTTCCGCGCACGCGTCCATATAGATGGCATAGGTGGCTTCCACTGGCTTGAGTCCGTACTGCTCGCTCGTCTCGAACAGCTCCGTCACGCGGTCGAAGTGGCCTGCCTTGGCGTACGACGTCATCCAGTGGTGGAACGTCGTGTGGTTCATCTCCGCGCCGGCGTGCTGCTCCATCTGGCTCAGCAGTTGCGTCACGCGCGGCGACGACGGCGCGTCACCCTCCGCTGCGCTCAGCGCCAGCAGCGCGCCGTACACGTTCCGGTTGGGGATCGTACCTCGCTGCACCGCCAGCTCGTAGATCTGGAAGCCGCGCTCCGCGTCCTTGAGCGACGCGCACGCCTGGATGGCGCTCGACAGCACCGTGTTCATGAGGAAGAAGTCGTGACGCAGAAGACGCAGCGCCAGCTCCACGGCGTCACGGTGGCGGCCCAGTGCCTCGTAGATGCGCACGCACTCGGCAGACGCAGAGCTGTGGACCGTGGCGGCGCGCTCCACGATCTTACACAGCGGCAACGCGGCGCGGAGCTGGTCCTTGGACTGCGCCGACTGGAGAAGCGTCGCGGCCTGGCGCAGGAAGTCGAGCTCTGGCTCGAAGTCGCGCGACGCCGACGCGCGCGTGAGAAGCTGCTGCAGCTGCGAGACCACGGCGTCGTGGCCGCCACGCTGACCGGCGTTCTGCTGCTGGCGAGACGCGAAGGACGGCGGCGAGCGCTTGCGCGTGGTGGGCTGCTGCGGCTGCTGCGTGGACTGGAAGCGGAGCTGCGATGTGACAGCAACGGCACGCGTCAGGTGAGGAGCTCCTCGTAAAGTCAGACGCTGCGCGTGGGGCGCTGCGGCCGCCAGCGCCATCCGGAAGAGAGGCGTCGGCACCATGATTGTTGCGAGCTGCTCGCTTTGATGGGCTCTGAGGGGATGATGGCTGGGGTAGCAGACACCTCTAAAAGAGTATATATGTATCAATTGCTGCAAATTGTACGTACTTACTTACGATATGACCCGACCAAAGTTTACCAGATTGAAGCGAGCTCCCGCCACCGAGCACGAAGCATGACGCAGTCGCTGGCGTGTTTGGCGCTGTGTTCGATGCTTCGTTATGTTGGACACTAATAGTATGAAGACACGAGGGCTGTTGAGACGATAAGAGAAGGAAATCTGGGTGAAGAGCGATGCGGTTTGTCCGATGGGCTGTATCCGGAAGACTGCAGACGGTTTACTGAAGCTATACGATAGGAAATGGCGCTACTGGTGGATTCTAGTCGCAGTGAGCACCGCACCCAGATCTACGTCGACGCAAACTCTTGCAGAGATCATGGAACTGACACCAGGTTACAGCGTCGCCATGACCTGCAAGGTCATTTCACCAATAGCGAGGATATCATGGATAGCGAGCACAGCCAGGTTGGCTGAGCCAGTGCCCGACACGAAGATCGTAGTGAAGATTTGCAAGCGAGAAGGTTTTCGCTGCTGGGGTCGGCGACGTAGCGGGAAGCTGTGTGCGTCAGGTGGGTGAAAACCTACGAAAACACATACACGCACCGTTGATCCAGCCAAATATGTGATATTATAGGAAATAGGGGGAAAGAGGGATGCCATGCACATCTGGATTCACACTTCACTGGCATTTTCGACAGGATATCATTATAAGAAGGTAGAAGCTCATCGTGTGAGTTTCTCGATCGATCTTGTGCGGCGCGTGTCTCTCGTGGGAATTCGACGGCCGGTCAGTCGAAGAGCTCCGTCAGTTCCTTCTCGCCAGCCAAGAAGAGACCGAAGCGGAGACCGCCATGCTGCCGCCGCGGTCGTATCTGCTGCAGAAGGC
The DNA here is from genome assembly GCA_023337495.1 of Pythium diclinum. NCBI lineage: Eukaryota > Oomycota > Peronosporomycetes > Pythiales > Pythiaceae > Pythium > Pythium diclinum. The sequence continues at coordinate 9,926 of JAADXB010000518.1, forward strand.
CAGCGAGCCCTCGGGCGGCGCCGCTGCTGCAGTGGATCCAGTGGCGGATGCTGTGGCGAAGGCCAAGCAGTCCAACGTCAAGTGGATGGTGGCGCTGTGCAAGGACGAGAAGGCGCCACTGTCGGTCGGCATCGTGGGCATGACGCTGGCGTCGGCCATGAACCTTCTCTTCCCGCGTATCATGGGCAAGGCGCTGGATGTGGCGACTGGCAAGCCGCCGCCTGCGGGGCTCTCGAAGAAGGGCTTCCTCTTCGTCGTGCTTACGACGTTCGTGACGGGCTCGCTGGGCTCCTTCATGCGCACGTACTCGCTGGGCATGGTCTCGGAGCGCATTGCGGCGCGTCTGCGCAAGCGTCTCTACCAGGTGCTGCTCGCTCAGGAGTTCAACTTCTTCCACCACCGCAAGGTCGGTGAGCTCGTGAGCCGTCTCAGCAACGACTGCCAAGTCACGGCGAACGCTGTGGTCGATATCGTCAGCAATGGCTACCGCTCGCTGAACTCGGCGCTCGGCGCGTCGTGCATGCTGCTGACGATCTCGCCCAAGCTCACGCTCGTGTCGCTGTCCATCCTGCCGCTCGTGGGCACGGGCGCGATGATCTTCAGCAAGTTCTCGAGCCGCCTGGCGAAGGTGCACCAGAACTCGATCGCTGACATGACGGGTATGGTGGAGGAGCGACTGAACAACATCTTCACGGTCAAGCTGTTCGCGGCCGAGCAGCACGAAGAGAAGGAGTTCGAGAAGGTCAACGCCGCGATTCTCGCGAACGCGTCGCGTGCCAAGAAGGCGCGTGGCGTGTTCATGGGCGGCCTGTCGTTCTCGATCAACTGCTCGCTGTTTTCCGTCCTGTACTTTGGTGGTTCGCTCATCGGCACGAACGAACTTACGATCGGCTCGTTGACGTCGTTCGCGCTTTACAGCGGCTTCATGGGCCTGGGTTTCTCGGGTCTTTCGTCGTGCTTCGGTGAGATCAAGCGAGCCCGCGAGTCGTCGGCGGTGCTTTTCAACCTGTTGGAGTCGCAGCCAGCGACCCACGAGGACGAAGGCAAGGAGAAGCTGGACGAGATCGACGGCCACATCAAGTTCGAGAAGGTGTCGTTCGCGTACCCATCGCGTGACGACGTCAAGGTGCTGGACGAGCTGGATCTGGAGATCCACCCGGGAGAGGTCGTGGCGATTGTGGGCAAGAGCGGCGCTGGCAAGTCCACCATCGCGTCGCTCATGACCAAGATCCTCGTACCGTCGAGTGGCAAGGTGCTGCTGGATGGCGTGGACGTGCGCACGCTGGACACCAAGTGGCTGCGCAAGCAGATCGGCGTGGTGAACCAGGACCCGTCGCTCTTTGCGTCAACGGTCGCGGAGAACATCATGTACGGCGCGTCTGTGCGTGACGAGCAGCGTCTGCACGCGGCGGCGAAGGCTGCGCATGCGCACGAGTTCGTGATGGAGATGCCGAACAAGTACGACACGTTTGTGGGCGAGAAGGGCTTTGAGCTGTCGGGTGGCCAGAAGCAGCGCATCGCCATCGCACGTGCGTTCTACAAGCGCACCAAGATTTTGCTGTTTGACGAAGCCACGAGCTCGCTCGACGGCCGAAGCGAAGACGTGATCCGACGAGCGCTGGATGCTGCCAAGCAGAACCGCACGGTGTTCATCATCGCCCACCGCCTCAACACCATCAAGCAGGCCAACCGCATCATCCTGCTCGAGCAGGGAAAGATCTCGGAAGTCGGCACGTTTGATGAGTTGAATCGCGCTGGAACGAAGTTCCACTCGTTGGTTCACAGCCACGCTCCAATTCTTTAAGTTCTTCCGAATGTGTAAAACATTGACGAATTCATTGCGAAATTCACTTTCCGCTGAGGTCTTGAGTGCCTTCGCTTTGTAACTTGACCGCACAAGATGCGCACTGGCTGATGAGCATCTCCAAGTGATCTGCGTACGTGTTGAGCTGAGCAAGATTCTCCTAGATTCCACGAAAATCAGTCACATGGACGCGCCGAAGCCAAAGTGAATTTGTTTCCTCACCTCAAGAGCCTTGGCACGATTGTTTGTGTCGTCGCTGGTGTCCTTCTCCTTCATGTCTTCATCCTTCGCGGAGATCGAGGCCAGTCTCGCCTCCTCAGCCTTCACCAAATTGTGTCAGATTCGAACAACCAACCTCCAAAACCCACCAAACTCACCTGCTGTCGCTCCACTTCAAGCTCAGCCTTGAGTTGCTCAATGGCGTTCTCCTTCTCGCTCAACAGTCGAGCCATTGCGGAGATCTTGTCTTCCGCTTGCCCGTGGGCTTGCACTAGTGCATCGAGTTGGTCTGCAAAGTCCAAAAAATGTTTAGGCACGAAGAAACTCTACCAAATTCAGGCTCAACACCTCACCTTTCACCTCTGCAAGGCGGTAGTTAGCCTGCACACGATCCTCTTGGGCCTGCTTCTGGAATTCTTCGTTCTCCTTGGTCAACTCCATGCACGCCTGACACTCTCGCGGATGTTCGACCGTCATTTCTGCAATTACGGAATATACAAGAAGTTCGTAAGAGGCCTCACCGGATTTATAACCATCGGATAAGCGCACCGTCCGTCGACTTCGTGGTGGACACCCAGGCACTGGCCTCTTCTTGCGCGTGGGTCTCGGGTTGGAGCGAAACGTGAGGAATGGTCACTTCGACGGGCGGCGCTGA
>JAADXB010000519.1:0-12596 GCA_023337495.1 Pythium diclinum
TACGGGCTACTCGCCGTTCCTCAACTTCGACATCCAGGACTTGAGCGAGGCCGTCCCGCGGCTGCTCATGCTGGGAGCCATCATGGACGGACCCATCAAGTACCCAGCCCATGGCAAGGTGAGCTGTGGCTAGTGAGTGGACGGACGAGTAGTGGGCTGATATGATGCTGTGTGTGTGTATGTGGATATCGTCGTGTAGGTGGCGGCGTTGCGATCGCCCGACGGCGTCATGATCGGCCTCTACGAGCCCAACACGTGGGAGAACGTCACGTCTGCATGAGGAATAGAGGACAAGCGGTAGAGAGACAGAGACCGAGAGAGACATGGAGTAATCAGCAGTTGGGGTTGTAATTAGTAAGACGGGTGATGTGGTGTAGACTCAAGCCTGGTCATTTGGAACTCTGGAATGAGTGCTTGCCGCCAAAATGGCTCTCTCTCGCCTCTGGAAAGCACGTGGCGCACAGATCGTAGTCGAAGCAGTCACTGTAACAATGCACACAGTCAGCATGATGATACAGCAGCGATTCGAACGAAGACGAAGGTGGAGACTCACGTGCAACTGTGGACGGTGGCGTCGGTCCCAATGGTCTCGCTGCAGAAATCACTGTGAACACAAGACGATCAGAGTTAATATCGCTTCACACCCACCAGTAACCGCACTTGAGAAGCAATGCCACTCACCACGCGACCACGTCGACTTGTGCTTCCTCTTCTTGGGACTGGCTGCCGTTCTGCTGATCGGACTGCTTCCCCCAGAGAGCTCCGTCGGGCACGCCGGCACACTCGCACTCGCCCACACAGACGCGCTTGAGCTCCTTGTGCTCCGTGAGTTGGACTTTGTGTTTCGCACTTTTCGTCTTCTTCGTCAGCTGTGGCGATTCTTGTGCTCCTTGCTCAGTGGGTAGTTTCCACTTGGCTTCGTCGCACAGCAACTGCACGATGGCGTCACAGTCGCCTAGTATCTGCAGATCGAACGGCTGCGGGTCCTCCTTGTCTGTCTTCAGCTTCTTCTTCTTCAGCGGCATCTTGTTGATCACAACCTGAGGAATGTGGCGTGGCACGAAGCTCGGGATCTCCGCGACAGGCGACACTTTGAGCGACGTGCCCATGACCAGGATCAGATCGGCTTCAAGTCGGTCCTTTGTGATGCTCGTACTCACGTTGTCTGATAGAACTTCCCCAAAGAACGTGATCTCTGGCTTGAGCACGCCGCGACAGTTGAGAGCCGAGCACGTGGGGATCACGCCGGCTTGGATGACTGGCAGAATCGTCTGCGTCTCTACGCGTGCACGGCAGCGCATGCACGAGGACATGGCGAAGCTGCCGTGGCACGGAATGTACTTGGTCACGCCCGCGACGGTCTCCAGGCCGTCAATGTTCTGTGAGTACACACGCAACAACTTGCCTTTGTCCTGCAGGAGCTTCAGGAAGCGATGCGTGGGCGACGGCGTCGGCGAGTCGCCGAACACGTTCTGTACGAGCTGGAAGAACGGCGACGGGTCCTCGCGGAAGTAGTCGATGTGGAAGAGACACTCGGGCTCGGGCAGCGCGACGTCCATGTGCTTGACCATCTCGTAGATGCCGTCTTTCGAGCGGAAGTCCGGGATGCCGCACGACACGCTGATGCCGGCGCCGGCCACCACCAGCACCTTCTTGGCGCGCTTCAGGATCGCCATGAGGTCGCTGATCGAGTCCAGCTTCTGGCGCGGAAGCGCGCTCTTGGCAGTCACGACCGATTCTTTCAGACACTAACACCAGTCATACAGAAAGCAGAGGAGACTGCGTGAGACCATGCGAGGTGGATTCGCCAACAGTCAGCACGTTGCTCACCTCGTGGCAGCTCGTGTTAGCCAGCACAGACCGCACGTCGTCTACGCGGCGGCAGTTGTCGTGGAACCTGCAGTCGCTCGTTAGTAAAAATCAAAGTGCCTTGTGCAAAATGCGACTCGTGCGGACTCACCACCGCGCGCAGATATCGCACTGCGAGCTCTGGCCGCGGCCCACCGGCTTCCTGCACACAAAGCAGGCCGCGCTCTTGCCAGCGCGTCGTCGCGTGGTCTCCACTGGTGAGGATGAGCCGCTGGTGGACGCAGGAGAGGACGCCGCGTCGCGTCGCCGGCGTTTGTTGGATGTGCGGCGCTTGGCGGCCCAGCAGTCGTCGTCCGAGGCCTCTTCTTCGCTGGAGAACTCCGGGATCTGCTGGCCGGACGTCAGCACGGCGTAGTCGACGTTCGTGAGCTTGGCTCGGCGCGACGGGCGCGTGGAAGTCGCCATTGGAACGATGCGATCGGTCGAAGTATCCAACGGCCGAAAAGTTGGCGACTGCGGAATGGAAAGCTACAAAGGCGCGAGTGAGTGTGATGGAGGGGAACCGTAGCGGTGAAAACGCCAACAAAAACACACACGAAAATTGGCGCCAACACTTTTCGGTTAAGTACGTGTCAAAGGGTACGCAACGTAACCAGGATAGTGTGCGTTCGACCATCGGCAAATGTACTGAATCATGGATATGACCATTTCGTGAAATTTAGGTTATGGTACGGACGATTCGACGCCAAAATACACTTGCGTCAAGGCATGCGGCAATATGTGGGCTCGCTCCTGGGCGGTTCCCGTCGATGGCCTTCTTCTTATAGGCTGAACTCGCGGTCGTTCATCTTGTAGACGCCGTGGTTGTCGTCGTAGCCGCGCTTGTAGGCTGTCTTGCTCGGCGTGTTCTGGCTTTGGTCAGCAGCGCCAATGTGTAGAATTTCCACGTCGTCTTTTGCTGCCGGCGCCGGGTTCGTTCGACGTTCGCCTTCCTCCTCTTCCTCCTGCTTCTTCTTGCGACTGTTCATGAACGCGCGCACGGAGATGACGATGGAGAGCTGTTGCGGCAGATACACGTGAGCCACATATCCCTCACTCATGCCCAATGTATACAAGAGAAGTAACTTACCAGTGCTGCGATACCACCGCCGATTGTGATGATCCACTTCCACGCGGGCATTTGGTCACACGCAGGCGCGCCAGACCAGTCGTCGACACATACGCACGTCTTCTTGCCGTCCACTTCCTTGATACTCGCGCGGTTCAGGTTACAGCTCTTCACACTAGCGTCTTCACTGGCAGAACCACTAGAAGAAGAGGACGAGGGAGCGACCGTCGGTGCCGTGGGCGCACTAGCCTCACACGTCGCCCCTGCGTCGCCTTCCAGGATGGTGATGTTCTTCTCTTGGGAGGCCTGTCGACAGGTATCATCTCCCCAGCCACGCATGATGATCGATCCCTTGGCCTTGGCACAAATCATGAAGTAGCCCGAGGTGATCGTGGCGGCCGTGTCGTTCAGCGTCGGCGTGACAGTCTTCTTCTGGTTTTCCTTGAGCGCTGTGTATGTCACTTTCTTGACGTTGGTCCACTGGAAGGAGACCCACTTGCCTGCCTTGATGGTCGGCGTCGTGCCGTCAGACGCGTACGATATCGTGTCGCCGTACTGCGGCTCGCTGAAGGTGCCGCACTCGAAGCAGCAGACTCGAGGGCCGCTCGGCTTGAGTCGGCACTGGTCGTAGACGACGGGATCGTAGTCGTACACGCTGTCGGCCGTCTTGCCGATGCACGTGCTGCAGCACTCGGCATCCGCGGCCTGCGTAGTCGGCGCCGCCAGCGCTAGAAGGACGGCCGTGATGGCCACCGCGAGTCGATACCGCCACATACTCATCGTCGTGTTTCGTTGGGAACTGTCGGGGTGGACGTTTTGTTGGAAGTTGGTTTCGTTAGAGGAGTTGGCGTTGGAGGTTTCTTCTTCGCCAACGACGCTAAGGGAAGAATATGCCGGACACCAACGAGACCTTTCGTTGGCGTTGTTTGGTTCTGCGTCTGAGGAACTGTTCCAGATCACATGGAGAAACCAGACGGGCACACACAGGACGCGGGCCTTGGTCGCCGCGAGCCCACAACCTGATGATCCCAGCTGCCGGCTGACGATCCACACGGCCGCTGTCTCTCGGGTTGCCCTTACGTGATTGGCCTGCCGCGTCTCTAGCACGAGTGAGGCGGACGCCTGTTTACAGCAAATTTGTTTCAAACATTTCCATTGCCATAGTGAATTCATGTCTACTTTCGTTGTTTCCAACTATTTCCAACAAAACATGTTTTAATCATCGCCGAAGATATCATTCATCCAGGCATCCTTTCCGCTGGACACGGCAACATGGAGACCGCGCGCATGGGCTCTGTCGGCCGCCATCACGCGGGTGTCGTGCGTCGTATGAACGCCCCGCCATTACCCGTAGAGACGCGTCTGCCTTTCTTCTCTTCACAGTACTAGTATGCGCGTCAGTGATGGATATGTACTGTCGTGTAGTATTATTGTAGTTAGTTTCGCGTCGTACACTATGCATGAGAATGGGAAATTGCTGCGACACTTGGAGACACCCGTGCACGTGCCTGGATGTCCGTCCATATATATGCGCGGCTAGGTGATGATGGTCCATGCGTCCTACAGTCGCAGGCCGTAGCCGCGCGTCTCGGCGCGCACCTCGGCGTCCGGGAACTCGCGCGACTCGAGGAACGACTGCGAGCGCGACTGGTCCACGGCGTGGATGCCGTCGTCGTCCTGGAAGAGCAGCTCGAACTCGGCCTCGAGGTCGTCCGAGTGGAGGCTCGAGAGGCGGCTCAAGGCCGACAGCTCCGACACGTTGGTGGTCTGGCGCCGGCGCAGCGCCGCGAGCTGTCGCGTCGAGTCGTTGAGGCTGCGGTACGAGTCGCTCTGCGCGATACTCGAGAGGTTGTTGAGGCCCGTGCGCTGCAGCGCATGGAGATCCACGACCGAGCCGCTGAGGTTGGTGTGGTTGCTGCCGCTGATGTTGGTGTTGTTGTTTGTGCCGTGGACGTTGCCGCTGCTCGGCGCGCTGGACAAGTGCGACTGGCCGATGAACAGGTTGCGCGTCGAGGCCGCCTGCGCGATGCGCGTCTGGTGGCGCGAGGCCTGGCGCTGCAGAGCCTCGGCCACGAGCGACGGCCGGCCTTCGTCCTCGACGGCGTTGGCGTGGGCCGCTGCCGCAGCAGCAGCTTCCTCCTTCTGCCGCTTCTTCTCGCTCTTGAGCTGGATGGCCTTCTCCTTGGTACTCGCGCAGATGCCGAAGAGCAACACCGTGAGCAGCAGACAACAGCCGCCGAAGATGAACGTGCACAGCGAAAAGGACGGCGTGAAGTAGAAGATCAGGCCCTGCACGGCGTAGAAGATGCCGATCGAAAGCGAGAAGAACAGCGCGCGGTTGGCGGCGCCGAACATCTCGAGGGAGCACAGCACGGCGATGCTTTGGAAGCTCAGACCCGTGGCCACGATGATCACGATCAGGAAGCCGCGCACGACGCCGTCGTGGCCCTCCACGGACGCGTTGATGCTGGCGCAGATGATGCACATGAGCGAGAGGAACGGCATGAAGTCCTTGAGGATGGTCTTGCGGCGCACGTTGTCGATGAGGAACACGCTGAACGTCAGGCCGATGGCGCTGCACACGCCGAAGGCCACTAACGCAGACGAGTTGTTCTCGCCCTCGGTGGAGGACGAGTCCACCTTGACGACCGTGCGCTGGAGCATGCCACCCGACATGAGAATCGACAGCATGAACTGCAACGTGAACACGAACACGACGCGGAACGGCAGGTTGCGCGTGCCCTTGCGCTCGTGCATCTGCTGCTCCAGCGTCTTCATGTCGTACGACACATCCAGGCGACGGCGCAGACGCACATACGTCGCCTTGCACGTGGTCTCGTCGCCTCGCGTCATGAACCACACGGGACTCTCCGGGATGAAGCGCAGCGACACCACGAACACGAAGATGATCGGCAGCACGGCCACCATGGGCAGTGTGCGCCAGTTGTTGGTCGGCTTGTACTCGGAGATGGTCTTGGATGCCGAGGCCGCGGCCTCGTCCCTGGCAAGCGCCGTCTTGTTGAGGTTGTAGTGGACGATCGCGTTCACGAGGAAGCCCACGACACTGCCCAGCAGGAACATGGTGAGCCCCTTGCCACGCCAGCCCTTGGTACAGATCTCGTAGCTGTACAGCGCGTAGTTGGTCACGAGGAAGACCGAGCCAGTTGCGATGAAGCACGACGCCACAATGATCGTCACGCCGTCGTCGACGAAGTTGAGGCCGAGACCCGAGGTGATGAACGCTGCGCCGATGGCCATGCACGTTCGGCGGCCAAAGTAGCGGCCCGTGAAGTAACTGATCAAGGTCGTGACGACCGCGACGAGCGAGCAAACCGTCTTGAGCTGTCCGCTCTCGAGCCACTGCGGCATGTTGATGGCGCCTCCGTTGCTGAGCTCATGGTTTACGTAGTAGTAGAACGAGCGACTGATGAAGTGGTACTTCGACGCGTTGACGTAGCCCAAGCTGAGGATGAAGCAGCTCATGAAGCCATAGATGTAGCCGCCCATGAGACCGATGAGGATACAGATCGAAGCTGCGACTTCCGAGCCCGTCGAAAGCGCACGCGCGAAACCACCGTTGAACATCATACGCGTCTGGAGGATGCGCATGAATGGCAGGAACGAGAGCACAACAAGCGGAACGACCAGGAACACGCCAACGACCATGTCGTACAGGAAGCCCAGACACAAGAACGGACTCCACGACGCCAGCGGCAGGCCATACACGCCGTGCAGAGCGAGCGAGTACTGGCAGATCGTGTTCAAGCCGATGAAGATGGAGGTCGAGAGCGTGAAGCCCTTGAGCGCCGTCCAACCGAGCATCTTGCCGATCACCATCGGCACGAATGCGATAGCACCAAGCACGCAGACCATGTACAGGAAGCCGCGCACCGTCAGCGTAATCTGCTTTTGGTTGCGTCCCAGCGACTGCAGCATCACGAAACCACCGATCCAGAGCGCACCCCACGTCGCGAGGATTGAGAAGACGAGGATCGGCCACTGCCCGTTGCTGAAGTTCGTCGCGAAAATGAAGTACATCGCGAACGGGTGGCGAAGCTCACGCAGGCAGTAAGTCAATCGACCCATCGGACCCACTTTCATCATGAGGTTCACGTCTTCGTTGTACCAGTCGACCCATCCGTCCTTGGGCGTGCCTTCACTCGATGAGTTGTCAATCAACTCGTCGTCCGTCTTGACGCGCATCATCCATGCGTACCAGTTCGCCACGTCGATCTTAGTCTTCTCGAGCACCAAGCCGTCCGTGTTGAAGAGGAACGGCGCCATGAGCCAGCAAGCTCCGAGCAACAGAACTGCGAAAGATGCGACGCCGTAGCTCTGTGGCGTCGAGCCGTACGCTTCCAACGAGGTGATGTTGGCAGGAATCTGTTCCGGGAAGTCGTCGCAATCAAACGAGGCGGTCGCGCAGTACTCCTCCTTGCTGCCCACACCGATGCTGAAGTCACCATAGATGCCGTAGAGGATCATGATGCCGATGAGTTCCACCGCTTTTCGGAAGTGCGAAACACCATAGTCCTTGAAAAAGTTGACCATGGGGTCACGCGTGATAGCGAAGCCACGGCCAGTCGCACGGTACTTGGAGCCGCCACGAATCAGCGCCACATCGTAATAGTGGGCTTTCGTGCCGGTGAGGAAGACGTAGAAGACAACACCCAGAGCAGACACGAGCTCCATCACCTGGAACGAGGCTTGCTTCCAACCGAACTCAACGATCAACGTGGCCATCAACGGAAGAGTCGTCAGCATACCAAACTGGAGGATGTACTGCGTGCTCATGACCTTGGCCAGCGAGTCCAGCTCCTTCGTGTTGGTCGCGGTGGCCTCAATAACGTCGTTGTGCGTCGCGACATACAGCTTGGAGTAGGCGTAGATGTACACGCAGAGCACCGTGAGCGCGTTACAGATGTAGAATCCGAAGTGACCGTAGTACATCGAGTTGAGGCGGAAAAAGTCGAGGCTGTTGGACATGCGGTGTCCTTCACGACTCAGACACGACTCAGCACAACCGTTCGAGAGCTTGGCTTCGAACGCGTTGATCTGGTTGAGCGTCACATCACGACCCTTGCCACACTGCATGAACTCGACGTGGGTCACCAGGCCGCCGCGGAGGGTGACGTTGTAGCCACTGAACACATCTTCCGACAAGTTGATACCCTTGCTGGCCTTCGACACGCCGCCGTTGGTCATCACAAACGACTTCTCGAACACGTCGGGGTGGCCGTAGTGCATGCGGCTTCGCAATGGCTCCGCCAGCACACGCTGCGTCAACGTCACGAACACGAGCTCTTGCAGCGTCATGAAACGCGCGAGCGACGACGCCCGTCCTGTGAACACGTGCTCCTTCATACCGATGATGGTCACATCTTCACCTGAAGCTGCAGCGGTCGCCAAGAAGTTCGGCATCTTGAGCGTCTCTTCGAAGTAGTGTTCCTGGTTCATGTCGATCGTCTGCAGGTACTCGCCTCGCGTGAACGGAAGCGCGACGTTCTGGTTCTCTGGCTTGCCTTCACCCAAGATCGGGTTTCCAGGCAGTTCGTAACGGTAGACTTCCACAATTTCTTCTCCCTCGGCCTTGACAAGCACACAGTCGTAGCGGGCAACAGCGCCGCTCTCGTCCTTGACCGCGTCGACGAAACTGACACGCCAACTTGGGAATCGCTTCATCAAGAAGTCAATGTCCTCCGCTCGCGGGTCGCCCTTCTCAGCCTGCTGCGAGTAGATCTGGCAACCTGTGATGTACGAGAACTTGAGCGCCGAGATGTGGTTCATCTCGCTCACCTTCGCGGCCTCCTCCATGTCGGCGTTGTTCCACAACTCCAGCCAGCGCAACAGACGCAACGCATCCTCGTACATCATCATGCCATACACCGTGCGTGCGAGTGTCTGACCACGAAGCGACGCCCACAGTCGCACCTGTCGTGGGAAGTGCTCGATGGCTTCTTCCAACGTGGTCACACCCATGCGCTCCAAGAAGTTGCACCACTCTTCAGCGTGGAACGTGATCAAGTATCCCATGATAGTCAAGTTGTCACGGCCCTTCTCGTGGTTGTGTCCATCGATGCGCTCGAACAGAGGGTTCGAGTTGACCGGGTTCTTGAGCTCATTGAGCGTGAAGAGCACTGTCTCGCTGTAGTACGGCGTCATGACTGAGAACGAAGGCATGGCTTGCACGGACGGAACCTTCGGCATGTCCATGTTGAGCGTGTGCAGGAAGAACGTGAGGCGACGACGCGCATCCTGGCAACGAGGGTACGAGTGCGCGATGTCCAGACGAAGCAAAAAGAAGAGGCGAGTGCAGCTCGACACGAAATCTTCGCGTGAGAAGTTGGTGGAGGCAGCGGAGTTCATGGAGCCACGGCTGCTGTCCATGCTCGTTGAGCTCGACAGAACACTGGAATCCGCTGACGCGTCAGCCTTGTAAAGCGAGAGAAGCTGCTGCTTCTGGTACGAGAGTGACGTCGTGAGCTTCGTGAACTTGCAGTTCTGCAGCTTTTCATGGACTGACGAGTCGTTGCCGAACATCAACTCAACGGTGTGGAACACGAGGATGACCTTGTCCACCACGAGGCGCGTCTGCTCGTGGAATGCAACGCGAGCATCTTCGAACTCTGGCTCTTCACGCTCAACCGTCGAGAGATCATCTGGGAGATCCAAAATGGCAGAAAGCAAGTCGACCACATTCTCGACAAGCGCGGGCAGGTGCTGGAAGTCCAGCAACGACACGATATCTGGCGAACTGAAAATGCGCTCGAGCACGCTCATCGCTCCGCTGTCTTCCGATGACCCAAAAAGCAAGTGGAAGACTTCCGACACCAGGTTAGCGGCATCTTTTGCTCCTTCCAGCACACCAGCCTTCTCCAGGTTCGACATGAGCTCGGCCGTTGAAATCGAGTTCGGACGCGCCTTCACGGACATTTCCACGGCCTTGATGACCATGCCTGCAAAGAGGAAGATCGGATTCTCCACACTGCGGCCGTGTCCGAGGATACGGTACTGTAAGATGACAGTCTCACGATCATCGAGCAAGTCGTTCAGGCGGAAGCTGCTGATAATCTCGTTCCAAATGATGGCGAAGCGGAGGCGAAGGCTCTCCTCGCGGGCTTTCTCGGGGTCTTCTTGCGAAGTCACACGCTGCGCTTGAGCGCGCACTGACGCGACCGTCTTGTCGAATTGCTCAGGCGCCGTGTACAACGCCGTCTTCATTGTCTCCATCGTCGCGTAGTGGCCCATCTTGCGACGGAGACCAACGTAGAGGCCGACAATCGACTGGTACAGGATAAACCAGATCTGTGTGTCGTACAGGTACACCACGATCACCGGCGCCCACAGCGCGGTGATGAACAACAGGTTGTGCTTCGACTCCACGATGCCATTCGCACTCGACATGACGGTCGCGTACACTTGGATCGTTGGGCCCATGAGCGGACGGATCATGAGCTCGAGCGCGAAGAGGAACTTGAGGAAGAAGATCGTGCTCCACGTCGCTCCGTACAGCAAGAACCACTTCCACGGCTGGCCCATTTCACGACCGATGTACTGGCGACGCGTACCGTCAAGGCTGTTCAAGAAGCGGATGCTCCAGATGCCCTGCGAGCAGAACATGCGCACGCTGGAGGCCAGCAAAACCGGCGCACCGTAGATCAAGGCCAGGTAGCCACCCACGGAGAGATACGTAGCGGCGCTTCCGTCGTTGCCCTTGCCCACGCCAAGGTTCATAAAGAAGTCCTCGCTGGGCGAGACGTTGACCAGCAAGAACACCGCGAAGAAGAACGAGTGCCACAGCAAGCGGCAGAACACGCCGATCGTGAGCCACACGTCCTTGAAGAGTCTCATGCCGTACAGCCAGATCTGGAGCACGACCTTGAACGAGAAGAGCAACGACACCGTGAGGAACACGGACAGCATCGCGTGGTTGCGGCGGTCCTTCTGGGATGAACTGAACCAGTTCCCGTAGTATGCCCAGCCCGACGCGCCGTCGTCCTTGGTGTAGTAGCCGACGTACGCGATCACCACGAGCACGTGAAAGGCCAGCAGCAAGAAGAACCACACGCGGAAGAACGCGAGCACAGGGTTGAACACACTGCGCTTCTCCTTGAAGGTCTTCGGGTCCTGCACCTTGAGTGCGTCCGCGACGTTGAGCTCGTCGTAGTCCAGACAGCCGGGCGTCCAGAAGAACTCGTTGAGGTCGTCGTAGTTGGTGATGTCCTGGTGGTCCACGAGCTTGTCGGCGTCCGCGCTGCTGGCGGCCGTGCGCATCTTGGAGATCACCTCGTAGATCGGACGCACGACGTTCTGCAGGTAGTACCCTTCGTGGACGTCGGGCAGCGTCTCCACGCCCGTGAGCTTATCGGCCAACGAGTGGTACAGGAAGCAGATACACTCGGGCATGAAGCGTACGTTGCCTGCCTCGCCCCACACACACAGGAACAGCGCGATCTCCTTCTCCAGCAACTGGCTGGGCGCGCCTTCCGGTGCGATGTGAGCTGCCGTGCCCAGGAACTTGCACCACTTGCGATAGTTCTTGAGGAATTTCTGGTGCACGCGCCACAGCGCGCTGTACAAATCGCCGCCTCCTTCGGCGTCCACGCGGAGCTGGTAGTTGGCGATCCAGCACGCGAAGTTCTCCTTCTGATTGGCCACGCTCGCGCGCTGGAAGCCGAACTTGGCCTGCAGCAGTTCAAACACGCCGGGCGGACGCGACGGCGCGCGGCTCTGGCTCTGGCTGTGGTTTTCCACCACGGGGAACGACTCGAGGTGCTCGAACATGAGGCGCTCGTCGTCATAGTCGAAGTAGTTGGTGAGCGCCGTGCGGCGGCTCATGCGCGTGTTGCTGAGCTGCACGGGGCGCGCGCTCGCCATGTCGGATTACTGGCGCGCTCGCGTTTGTTGGCGATTTGTGAAATGGCGCCTCCTCCTTTTTGTTGGTGTTGGCGCCGTCTGTGTTTTGGTTTGTTGGCGATGGATTCCGTTTTGTCGGAAGTCGAGACGTGTTGGCGTTGGCGCCGGCCGAGGTCGTTTCCTTCGTGGGCTGGGCGGCTGTCGGCTGTTGACGTGAGAAAAGTTGGTCCGGTGGATCCAACTCAGGCTCGAGCACAGGCTGCTGCACAGCTGCAGCTGGTCGGCGGTTGGGCAATTGGACAGCGCGAACCCAATTTACCGACTGGCCGAGTCACTCGGCGGGGGCTGACTGTGAAGATCGCCGTGTCACAGCGCCGAAGCGTAGCGAGCAAACCAGAGATGAGGGTGAATCGATGGGTGCACCCGCACAGAACCGGTTCACCCACGGGAACTACTGGACGCTGTTTGTCAGGAGACACGAAAAGACCCAATTTCGATCAGCGGATAAGCCGAAAATTAGGAGCAGTTTTGACAGGCCTGAGTTAGGAGTAGGGGATGAGCGTTTGACAGTGAACCAAAGAAAACACAAGATTCTCCACAAAAAATCCGGATTTTTTTCAGTGAACCCGATTTTCCGGATCCTGTGGGGGTTTTCTCCTTCGGCGACGATAGCTTGAGTTGGCTCGATGGCGATCCCCCCCATCGTGGCACGACGTCTGGCTCGTGACAGTCCCATGTCGAGGCCTTGAACATGCAGCTTGCCATGTCGCCATTGGCGACTCGCCAAGCATACCAGGGCAGAGGGTGAGTGTAGACAGAGAAA
>JAADXB010000520.1:0-12575 GCA_023337495.1 Pythium diclinum
CACCAAGCTGGCCAAGATCCGCCACTCGAGCTTCACGGTGCCGTCGCCGACCACGTACGCGCGCGCCTCGGTCGCCAAGCTCGGCCACGAGACGCTCGTGTCGCCGTACTGGCCGCACGCGCTGCAGATCTGGATCTACGAATCGCTGCCGAACTCGCTCTTCGGTAAGGTCGCCATGGCGCAGCACCTCAGCCTGCGCAAGCGCGCGCTCAAGAAGCTGTCGGACAAGAAGTCCCAGTAAGAAAAAGCCACTTGTCGGGTGGTGCAATTTATATTGTGGACAATAAAAATTGCTTTTTTGGACTTGGATAGATTATCTTGTCTCAGTGGATACTGTTGGCTCCAGAATACGGAACGAGCCAAAACCGTAAACAAGCGCTTGACGACGGCCAGCAATTGTTGCGGTGGGGATGAGCGAACAAAAATCGGACGAAAATTTGGAAGAGAAAACCAACAAAATTGGTCCTCCGGCATTTGCGACCATCATTTTTCTCTCTCTTCAATTTGGACTGTGTGGATGCAGATCCTTGAAGTTGCATCGAGAGAGATCTGTTGAGGATCCACCCAAGTCGTCCCGAAAAATGGCGCCAACACCATCAACGCCTCTCCATCTTCCCCACCAGTTGGCATTTAGCAAAAATCCGTTGCGGTGAAAACCGCCGATCTACGTACCTACCGTTTACAGTATGGTGGAAAATTGAAAATTCGTTGCCTTCATTTCCGGCAGGCCTCACGTCAAGCTGTACCTCACCAGGCTGGAGCTCCTCCTGGATGAAGAGGCTGCGAGTGAGGCTGATAATTTCATACCGGTACGGCAACGGTATCGTGGTCCACGATTCATGGATGGAGATCTTTGCGCGATTGCTGTGAACAGTCGCGCGGGTTTCTGGCGGCGTGCGCAGAATCCTTCGATAGATCTCCGCGAATGTTCGCACCGAAGAAATGTCCAGCGTTGCGAGTGGCGTGTGCCAATGCGCCATGAGCTCGTGTCCTTCGTACCCATGGCATGGCGATCTCGATCACCGTGATACCATGGAAAGAGTCCAGCATGATTATTATCTATCGAACTGTGGCGTGCGATTCACTGCGAGTCGTCAGGACCATTCGAACCAGGCCATTTCTGAGTCAAACCCGACTCGACGGAGACGGTTTCGCCGTGGGATTCCCACTGGGAATGCGCATTCTCCCTCCCTCGACCACCACATCCTTTGCCAGCATTTCTCCACTAATTTTACGCGAGTAGTAGTGTATAGAGCTCCGTGATGGGGAGCTGCTCAGTGTGTGCACCGAAGGAAATTGCAGACTGGCTGCTGGCTGGTTGAGGTCCGTCCTGGTCTAATTTCAAGCAGATCACTGGCGTGCTGCCACTTGAACCTCATCTCCACAGCATCACGCGCTCCAACCCAATTTTTTAGTGGGCGGGGGACGTGAATCACGTGATGAGGAAAAAAACGCTTGCTCGATCTGTATCCGCTTGAAATCGGATTTTTTGTTGGTGTTTTCTGTCTAAACCGTCAGCTGCGCGGGGCTTCTCACAGATCTAGTGGGAGCCGCCAATTTTGTTTGGTGAGAAGCGGCACCAGATCAAAAATCGTCAAACGAGCGAGCACGAGCCACAAATAGTCCTCCGGAGTTTTTGGTTGTTGTGATCTCGTCTCGCGCTGTTGCTGGTTCGACCACCGCTGGAAATGAAAGCCTTTCGTGGATGAGGACGAAAAAAAAGCGCCGGTCTAAAAGGCTGAATGGCGCGAGTGTCCAGATGGCCGGTGTTCATCTGGGCGTGCGCGACTTGGGGGATTTGTGGAAGTTTAGGCGTAGGGTCGATGGATAAAAATGCGGTTTATCTCCCCCGAATCGTGGTCTCCGGCTGCCTGCGGGGCTTTTCTGCGTCCAAATATCGCACGCACGACGCAGGTGGAGCATTTCTGGCCAAACCTCTTCCATGGCCAATAGAGAGTGATGGTGTCTGGGTCCCAGCACAGTTGCCCTGTGTCGAAAAACCTGTGAGAATAAAAATTGGGTCGAAATCCCAGGTCGTTTTGGCCCGCACATCGTCTGCAGTTTTTGCTCGTAGGCGGCATTTTCGGGTGAGAAAAAGGACGCGCTGGTCTGGCGTGGAACTGGCCGGAAATTGACGTTTTCGATCTGTCGGCAGCAGTCGCAGACGCGCAGTCGCATCTGCAGTGCACAGCTCGTGCGTTTAGACGCATATCCAAACCACCACCCGTCGCGCACCTAACATCCGATCCGCTCGATCGCTCGTCTATCCCTCCGTTGCTGCGGAACATCTCCCCCATTCCATTCCGCCATCGGTTCCGACACCAACCCTCCCTCCCACACAGAACAAAACACTCCATTCCTCCTTTTTGTTCCGACCTCGCCACGTAGAACAAAATCCAAAATGGGCGTGGAAGGCATCACACGGCCCTGCGCCGAGTCTGCCCCCGTCGACGTCGCCAAGACCGCGGTCGTCGCCAGCACCACGCAATCTGTTCCCGTTCCTGTTCCGACCACCTCCACGTGTGCTCCGGTTCCCGTTCCTGTTCCAACCGCCGCCGCCGACTCGGCCTCTTCCCTGGACAGCTCCGCCATCAACATGGACGACATCCTGCGCCGCCGCCGCCGCACCTCCATCCCTCCGTCCTTCACGTACGGCACGGACGCGCCCGCGCCCACGCCCACGGCGTCTTCCTCGGAGCGTCGCTGGCGCAGCTTCGACTGCGCGGCGTCGCAGGCCTCGAGCGTGGACGAGCTGCTGAGCACGCGCATCCGCCGCGAGCAGTCGCTCGTGGACCAACAGTCCAAGCGGCTGCGTCCGCGGAAGCGCAGCGCGCAGCTGCTGCGGTCGCTGTTCAGCTTCACGTCGTCCGCCAGTCGCCAGGAGCAGATCGCGCTGCGGCAGATGCAGCTCGTCGCGCAGGTCGCCACGGGCTCGCGGTCGCTGGTCGTGCTGCAGAACATGCGCGCGCTCGTGTTCACCATGGACGCGGACGACGACAGCAACAACAGCGTGGAGACGCCACGCGGCAGCGTGAACGGCGACGCCACGCTGCAGCGCATGCTGGACGGACTAGCGGACGCCGACCAAGTGCTGGCCGAGGACAGCCTCCACCACGTGCTGGAGCTGCAGACGCAGTTCTTCCACAAGGCCATCCAGGCCCACGGCGACAAGAAGCTCAGCGTGTCCACGAGCGGCGGGTCGGCGTCCAATGTGCTGCAGGCGTTCCTGAGCGAGTTTGTGCGGCCCACGGACGGCAAGGGCCGCGTGCCGTGTCTGTTGGACACGCCGACGCCCGCGCTGATCCGGTTCGAGAAGTTGCTCACGCGGCTTCGACTGCTCAAGCCGCAACTGAAGCGGTCACTCGACCAGCTCTGCCGCGACACCATGAGCTCGTTCACGACCAGCAACAACGTCGCGATCTCCATCGACAACTCGAATGCCGCGTGCATTTGGGACGCGCGTGACGCGCGCGACGTCATGCAGTCGCTGATCCGAGAGCTCGAAGACGCAGTCGTAGAAAGTGCCTACGTGCCCGACAAGCTGCGCACGATCCTGCGTACTTTCCTGGAGCAAATGGTGTTCACGCGGCTCGCGGCGGCGTGCTACCGCGCCAAGTCGGAGGAGCTGGACGACCTGAACGCGCAGTGGCGCGAGCAGATCGTCAAGGCGCGAGAGCTGCACCTGGACGAAGTCGGACTGCCCGTGGACGTGCCTGACCACGTCGAGAGCTCCGACTGTGAGCCGTTCGCCAAGTCCATCGAGGCCTTCAACCGCCTGCCGCACCTCGTGCCGTCGTGTGTGCTGGCGGCCTTTCTCAGTGCCGTCCGTGTGCTGTACAGTGAGACCACGGCGCTGCTGGGCCTCACGTGCCACTGCATCTCGGCCGACGTGCTGCTGCCGCTGCTCGTGTTCGTGCTGAGCCGCACCGACCTGCCGCACTTGCACTCGCAGGTGTACCTGATGGAGCACTTTGCCATCGACTCGTCCCAGGAAGGCTCCGAGGCCGCGTACTACCTCGCGTGTCTGCAGGCGGCCATGGGCTACATCATGACCGAGGTGGGCAAGGCCGAGTAATTTGTCTGTCACGTGACGTGAATGTGAAGTAGTAGTAGTTGTAGTTGTAGTTGTAGTTGTAGATGGATGTGAGAAACGATAAGTGTAGACTAGAAGAACTGTACCATAGGAAATGAATGAAAGCAATACACCACAAGCTGTGAGCAAGCTACTGTATGAGCAAAGCAAGAGGGGCATGGATGGGTGGCATTCATTAGTGGTACAGTGTGGCATTGGACCCGAGGCTTCTGCGAGCATCGGCCTACAGGTTCCACTGGACAACACAACGTTCAACTGGGCAGCGGCGGCGTGCATGGGGCTCTCCTTCCGCCGGGAGCAGCCGTAAATATGGGGGGAGGACAAGCGTAGCGTCTACTAGGTCGACAGCTACGGCCTCACGGCTTCGCATCTCAGCAGTAGAAGAGTCCTACTCCTCCTGGAGCGACTGGATCCAGTGACCCACGTTCGCAACGGCGCTGTCCAGGTCTACAGATTACACAGGCGTTAGCTCTGGCTGGAAGGACACTCCGCAGAGACTGAAGGGAGGACGTACTGATGGCACCACAGCGTTGCATCCACGGCGACTCGAGCAGCGCGTCGGCCGTCGCGCGGTTGTGCGGCTCGCGTTGCAGGCACTGATGCAGGAAGTCACGGAACTCGGGCGAGAAGTACTGGTCCGAGAGCGTCGGCGGCGGCGACTCGAGCACGGCCTGGATCTGGTCGATGCAGGTCTTGTGCTTGGGGTACGGGTACACGCCCGTAGCCGCCTCCATGAGCACTAGTCCGAGGCTCCAGATATCCGAGCTGTACTTGTAGTCCTTGCGCTGGATACGCTCAGGCGACATGTACAGGAACGTGCCCACGAACGACGTACACATAGCTGCTCACAGTACCAGCCAAAAGAGTTAGAATGATCGATAACAGGCAGAGTACCATCGATATGAATGCAATAAATGTACCGATGGAGTTGGTGAGCTCGGTGGCGATGCCAAAGTCCGAGAGCTTGATCTGTCCGCGGTTGTTGACGAGGATGTTGGGCGGCTTGATGTCGCGGTGCACGCGCTTCTTGGTCTTGAGGTACGACAGCGCGTGGAGGATCTGGAACGCGATGTTGCCCAGCGCCTTCTCGGGGATACGGCCAAGCTGGTGGATCACATTCTCCAGCGAGCCGCCGTCCATGTACTCGAGCGCAAGCACCACAGCACTATCACGCAGGAATGCGCCGTAGAACGTCACGAGACACGGACACTACATATATAATACAAAAGCAATCATTAGGGAAATGAATGGAGGGTGGGTAGACCTGAGAAAGGACGTACGCTCGAGTCGAACAGCGCGTTGATCTCGCGGATGATCTGCTCGCGCTTGGCCTTGTCGAACATCTTGATGAGCTTGAGCGCCAGCGGCGTGTTAGTAGGGCGGTGGCACGAGCGGATCACGGAGCCGCTGGCGCCGCGGCCGATCACGTCGCCGCCCCACTCGAGCTCCTCGGGCACGACGCTGAACGCGCGGCCTGTGCCCTTCATGATGACGCCCGTGGGCGTGATGGCGTACTTTCCCTTGACGTAAGCGCCGGCGCCCGCCACGTACGAGTTCTTCAGGTCCATCTTGCGCTCTCCTAGTCAGCCGGCGGCCAACGCGCAGTGCGGCATTAGCGTCGGCGCCCACTTGGCTTCCAACCGGCGGCCACGACGTTTCATGTGCCCATTTTCCCAGCGCCGACCGTACCAAAACAGGGTGAAGTTTCATCCAAATTTTACCCTCTTTAGAAAACTAGATCAAGGAAAGAGCGGGTTGTGAGAAGACCGTTGGGAGTACTGTGAGTGTCAAAATTGGATGATCTGTGATTTGTGGGGGAGTTACAGGACTATCTTTCACTTGGTACGGGCAACGACGAGAGTGGTCATAAATAAGTGCCGGGTCACAACGGCCATAGTAGCCAAACGGCTAATGGGATCAAGCGACGAGTGAGCAAGCTCTCTCAAAAAAAGAGAAGCTCCGGCTCCCCAATCACCGGCGCGCGCCGTGGCGGATGCACAGCCCCTTGCGGACGGCGCCCTTGTTGCAGCCGTCCTCTCGGCAGCGGCGGCCGCCGCCGTGGGAGACACACAGGTGGCCGCCCACGGCACTCTTGGCGCAGGCCTCGACCTCACAGCGGCGTCCACCGCCGTGGGCGATGCAGCGGCCGCCCTTGAGCGCCGTCTTATGGCACTCGTCCACGCTGCAGCGCTTGCCGCCGCCGTGGGCCGAGCACAGGCCGCCCGAGAGCGCCGACTTGGAGCAGTTATCCAGCTTGCAGCGCTTGCCGCCGCCGTGGGCGATGCAGTAGCCGCCTTCCTTGGCGCTCTTCATGCAGCCGTCGATGTAGCAGCGGCGGCCGCCGCCGTGGGAGATGCAGTAGCCGCCGGTCTTGGCACACTTCTGGCACTCGACGACCTTGCACAGGCGACTGGGCTTGTGGAACTCACAGAACGCACCGAAGCCCGTGTACACGGCACGCGCCGAGCGGTAGCAGTTGCGCTTGGAGCAGAGCGTGGAGCCGGCGAGGAACACCGTGTTGGACGTGTCCACGGTCGGTGTGGACGAGTCCGAGTCGGCGCTGTCGTCCTCCTCGTCGTCCTCCTGGTCGTCTTGGTCCTCGTCATCAAAGGCCGTGGGTTCGTCATCCTCTGCGTTGACGATGAAGCTGAGCTTCATGACGTCGCGCTGCTGGAAGGGCTTGCGTGGTGGCTCGCCTGTGCTTTCTCGTGGCAGGAAGTGGAGCAGACTGGCCGTCGGTCGCGTGGCCTTCATGCTCAGCAGCGACAGCGAGATGGCGGTTGGGTCCATGAGAGGCGGCAGGCCGCCGTAGCGAGACGGCAGGGGCTTCAGGGGGCCGCCCATGGACACGGAGGCGTAGTCCGGCAGCATTATACAGTAGGAACGGACTAGTCGTAGAGTGTCTACTCGAGTGAGGATTTGGAAATGACCAGCGTCTCAAGTCACCCAAGTCACCCAGGTAGGAAGGTCTCACATGCGGTCCCAACGGCCGAGAGGGTCTAAAAGGCTGGCGGGAAGGAAGAGGTCCAGCGGATCCGCTCATCTGTTACTAATCTCTGGACGAACGCGTTGACAAGAGCGTCCTCTGTATGTACCGGTACCGTATCCCCCAATCGCTGACGGCATTGGCGTTCGCGAAGACGCCACACATATCAGAGCAAAGACCCTCTTCAAGCCGATTTAGCACTCGAAAGTGGACCTCATGGACTTCAACAGGATACGTTTTTATACACCTTTACAAAATAGTTCTCTCTAAATCGGTAGGAAATAAAAGACGGGGTATTTGATCTGGCAGTGCCAAATCCGTCACCTCGTCTCCGCGAGAAGAGGACTTCGTGAGATATGGCCCGGCTCTCCCGCAGGGCGGAAGGGAAGGGATTGGGGAGGCCCTTCAAGCAAGAAATCCAGGACTGCAAACGCGGGCCGAATCGCAACGGGCGGGTCTTTGCACCAATTGCGGCAGGAACAGTTTATTTGAGCCGAACAAATGGGTGACTCGGAAGCCCACGCGAAAAGGGATCCAGAGAGACGCGACGCGCAGAGAAAAAAAAAAAATGATAGAAAAAGAAGTGAAAAGAAGAGAAACGAGGGAAGACTGCGTGGCAGACGTCTTGTGGAGATGACCGTCGTCGTCGTCTTTAGACGTTTGGCATGGAGTATCGAAGTGCCAGTGTGTGTGGATGGCGTGAATCGATGGATCGATCCTTCGGCCCTTTGTCCCTCGTTTCCTTCCGTCCCCTTGGCTGACTGCGGCTCGCACTTGCGCAGTGGTGGACCGATTGTGGCGCCGCATGCAACGCGTGGCGTGACTCGGTTCCCTTCGTGCAGCTGCACAGAGCCTGATCACTTCTGCACGCGAAAGTTGTATCTCAGTCAACTTTGGACACTCCGACCTTCCGACCTGCGAGACCGGATGTCACAGGCGGTCTGAGTCGATTTATTAGAGACCCAGTTTTCTTTCTTTGACAAGTTTGGAACCACAACGCGCTTCAGTTCTGCACCGGATCAGACTCGACGCGTCCGCGATCCAGATCCAGAAAAGCAGTGGATGGATGGACCATCGAGTGTGGATTTTGAGGCTTGGATCGGCCACGTCCCACTGGAGGTCAAGCACGCGACACGAAAGGAAAGTGTCTGATTGCCGCGGGCCTCTGAGTTTCGAAATGCGAGGGAATGCCGTGAATGGAATCGGCATCAGATGGTCGTCGCGCAGTGGATGTGTGTGTGTGGCGCGCGAGCGATGCGATGGCGTGCAAGTCCACGGTCGACTCGACAGGGAGGAGCCGATCTCATCTCGTCCAGAGTCTCACGGTCTAACTTTTGGCCCGGTTGAACTCCGGGCCTTGCACTCACCCAATTCCGAAAGATGCTGCAGATCCAGCCGGAGCGGAAGGTCCCCGTGGACAATGGAGAGTCTAAAGGACGAAGCCGGAACTTTGCAGGCCCTGTCCACTACGGCTACGTACAGTGCCGCAGTTTAGTCCAGATCGAATTCTTTCCTATCCTAGGATTCCTATCCAATCCTATCCTATCCTATCCTATCCTCTCCTATCATGGGCAAGTTCCGCCGTTCTGACAAAGGGGAGGTTCTGTGAAATGCACCGACACGATTAGACGCACGCGGTTGACACGTTCAACTTCCGAATATGGACATCTAGGTAATACCGCACTGTGTGATTTCTGTAGTGAGTCACGGCGTGGTCGTCGCGGCGTCGCATCATGCGATCGACGCTGGTGGCGCCATTGTCCTGCGAGGACGCCAACAATTCCAACAGTTCCCTCTGATTTATCGCGCGTGCCTGGATCGCCACATCCTGCGATCCGACCACCAAATGCAGGGTTTCCGAATCCGTCGAGGTCTCCCCAACTGGACAGCGAAGTCAAGCCTGTCGTCTGCGCAAGACCGACCGTCGAGTCGACTGTCGACGGAGGGGAAGGACCACTGCCCTGCAGGCAGCGAACACACTCTGCGATTCGAATCGATTGCTTGAATTGCCTCATCCGCGGCGGGAATCGAATTGCGCCTTCCACGCAGCAACACTAGGTACAGTACAGTATCACTGAATTCATGATTCAAGAGTGCTCTCTTGCGTGTGCATTGATTGCTTGCTTGTCTCTCTTACGTGTGTATTGATTGCTTGCTTGTGTCCATCTTCACATTTCTATACCGAACATCTATCCATCTACGCATTGTGGGTCACACAGAACACGCTGGTGCTGGACGCGGCCTTGTCGCATCCGGGTGTCCGACACCGCTTGCCGCCGCCGTGGGCGATGCAGAAGCCGCCTTCCTTGGCACTCTTGGTGCAGCCCGCGCTCTGGCAGCGGCGGCCGCCGCCGTGGGAGATGCAGTAGCCGCCGGTCTTGGCGCACTTGCGGCACTCGGGCACTTTACACAGGCGACTCGGCTTGTGGAACTCGCAGAAATCGCCGTAGAGAGGACACGCCTGGCGGTAGCAGTTGCGCTTGGCGCAGAGCTGGCCCACGAGCGACAAGTCCGGGGCTCCGGCCAGCGGAAGAGCCTCGTTTGACGGAGCTAGCTGAGGCGACGGCGGAGCGATCACGGCCTCAGACTGTGGAGGCGCAACAGAGCGTGGAGGGCTCGCGTGCCGATAGGAGGGCCGTTCATCATGCCACGCGTCCGGTTCGTAGTGTGGCAGTGGCTCGCGTAGGACAGTGCTGCTCTTATCGGCTTCATACTGGTTCGACAGGCGTGGCGGAGCCGTAAATTGGAAGGGGCTGGAGGACGCTACGAAGGACGCCGGGCTGTAAATGGGTGATGTAGGAACCAATCGGTGGTGGTGGAGGTGGTCTTCTGGTGGTCGGTAGTCGTCGCGTCTGTGACGACTAGTATTGTCGACGAATGGACCGTGGTAACTTTCCTGGTGATATGGAGCTGCTTGAGTTTGAGGGGCTCTCGGACGCGCGTAGGGACTGGCTCTCGCTGGCGGAAGATGCCTCTCGCGCGCGCTGTGGTGTTGCTGGAAGTGGTTGCCTTGAGGCACTAGAGGCTGCTGCGTGTACCAGTCGTCGGCTTCCGCTGAGCCGTAGAGACTGTGCGCTACGTCCAAGTGTCTGACGGTCTCCGCGTCTTGTTGCGTTCGATGGTGTTCTCGCCCCATTTCACTAGAGACTGGCAGTGGCCAGTCATAGGGGAAGGCCCCGTGTCTGTCCATGCTGGCACTGTGGATGACGTGGCGGAGGTGGTGGCTTGGGGGCGAGAATGCTGAAGCAGACTGTGTCGAGATCAGCGGGAACCGACTGGAGGACACGCGCGGCGTCAGGAACATGACTGTGGCAATGATAGAACGGAAGTGAGCGGTCGTCAAACCAGTCGAAACTCGAGGAGAGAGAGAGGCCCGCCGAGCGCCGTCCAAAGTGAATGAAATTTTCCAACGCACGCGCTTTGGCAGCAGCGCGTATACAACGATCGTGTGTGGCGTCGCATGCACGAACGAGGGGAGGAGAGAGGGGAGGAGAGGGAGGAGATCCGAGCCGTTCGTTGGAAGGCGGAACCGAATGCTGCGTGGGGAGGAGTCACGGCTGACATGCACGTCCACAGTGGGAACTCAGAGGGGCGGGTTGAGACTGTGGACTTTTCGTCGTCAAATCCTTCGCAAGGAATGAGGCTTCCGGGGGGTCTATCCACGTATGATGACGATGCAGGAGGAGCGCTGGAGCTCGAAAACCCCTTGGCGACGCATATATCACTGCCGTATCATTGCCATATCAGCATTAGCTCAGCCACGTGGCCGCACAGTCACAGCGCCGGTCACGGAAACTCGCCCTGACCATGAGGCTGACTCGCGCAGTCAGTGGGTTTGTGGATGGATTTCCCACGGTCGTGTTGTAGGTAATTGGCCGTACTAATCCGGCGGCGTCCAGAGTCCAGTGTCCAAAAATCCACAAATCCAGAGTCCAATTTGGGCAACAACCAGGACAACACGGCGCGTCGATTCTGAGATCTCGACTCTCTGGCCCAACAGAGTGAAGAATCGCACCGGCTATGCACCGCACTGGACAGTCGACGCACAGGTCGCAACCTTTTAGAAACACGAACTCGTAAACAATTACCGTAAAAAATAAACCCAGCAAAAAACGGTAATTCTCTGGATATTTATATCCAGAGTTTTAGGTGGAATCTGACAAGCCCCTGCTCCTCGTAAAAATAATTATGCATTATATGTTCGAGTATCACATTAGGAAACAATAGGTGTATTCACATTTCTATCTCACTCCTATCACGCATAGTACGCAAGAATGAATATTTTTGACGAATGTTGCTCCAGTCGGACAAGAACAACCTTCGTGCAACCTATCAGGAGTGTTGGGCTCTGTGACTTGAGCAATTCACAACGAGTCGTTGTTCATCATCAACCCATCACAGCCACAATGTAAGCCCCGCGGCGGCGAGGACGCCGAGAGGCGTCCCGCCATCGCCGCGCATCCAGCATGCAAACATAGTTTCTACCAGTCAATCTAGGTTTAATTAAAAGGATATAAATATCCAGAGCTTCCCAGCAAAGCACGGCATTGTTTATCCAAACAGAAATCCGCACTTACGCACTGGTGCGAACTTAGCAAACCAGCTTCAACCAAAAGTGAAGATCGCGGTGTCTGACAACCGTCCATTGGCGGCTCTTCATGCTCATGCCGCCTCTTGGAGGCGCACAGAGGCAGCCTCTACCTGAGCTGTTCGTGGCTCCTTTCTGTGAGCCACACACCAGTGAACATCGCGACTGGTTGTGAACCATGACTTGGCAAGATCGCCTCTCTGTTGTTTCTAGATCTCTACAGTCTGCGACTTTCGGGCTTGTTGATACATCTCGTGTTTGTACAAGTTAAGAGCAAGGCTTGTGAGCATGAAGGTCAGCTACGGCAGCGACCACGAGGAGACCGCGGCCTTCGTGCGCCGCGTGCCGGCGGTGCGAGCGCCACCGTCCAAGACCAAGCGCGTGCTGGCAGTGGTGGGTGCGGCGCTCGTCGTGGGCGGTGCGCTGGTCGCCTATCAAGCAGTGAAACCAACGACGACGACGCAAGCGTCACTGCGTGTGGCGGAGCCGCTGGCGCTGGCGGCTGCTCAGAGCTCCACGATGGATGGCGAGGAGATCGTGCTGTTCATGGCGGACAAGGACAACCTCTGCGTGGACGACGGCGGTGCCAAGTACGGCGGACAGACCAAGTTCACGGACAACAACTGCGACGGACAAAGCCCGGATCAGATCTACGTGTACGACGCCGATACGTCCCAGTTTCGCAGCGCGCGCAAGCCTGGGCTGTGTATGGATGACGGCGGGGGGACGATGGCTGGCGAGACGCAGTTCAGCTTGAGGGATTGCGACGCCAGCAGCGTGAACCAGCGGTTCATCTACCAGGAGGCCACGCAGCAGATCCGCAATCCGGAGAAGGACTTGTGTCTGGACGACGGTGGCGGTGTGTGGGCCAAGCAGTCGCTGTACACGCTGCAGCCGTGTGATGCCAC
>JAADXB010000521.1:0-12565 GCA_023337495.1 Pythium diclinum
CGGCTTCAAGAGATCGAGCAAATGCACGCTCAGCTGTCAGCAAAGCACACGGAAATGCGGCTCGCACTGGGCCGTGAGACGCGCAAAATGAACCAGAAGCGCAAGCAGATCGACGACATTCCGACGCGGATTGAGCTCGTACAGTACGAGAAGAGGTTCCTGGAGCTGTACGACGAGGTCGCACTCACGCTGGATGAGACGCGCAAGTACTACAGTGTCTACAACACGCTCTCGACGACTCAAGAGTTCCTCGAGAAGGAGATCGCGCTCATCAACAGTATGCACGACAACTTCGACGTCGCCATGGGCTCCAAGGCTGCAACGCAAGCGTTCTTCTCTCAGTTGGACACGATCCTCCAGAACGTACAGGTCTCGGTACGTAAGCAGCGCACGACTCGTGTGGATTTCCAAACGCGTGTCGAGACGCTCGACAGCAAGTATCAGGTCTTGCTGGAGAAGGAGCGGCTGTACGTGAACGCGATCCGCGAATTCCAGAAGGAGTGTGAGAAGCAAGACAAGCTTGCGGCCAAAGTAGGACAACTCCAGTCGCAGATGCAGCAACCACCCAAGGCGAAGTCTCCTGTGGTGGGCGGGGTCGCAGTGCTGCCTGTTGTCGGACCGTCCGGCGACTTCGTCATCTAGAGTGAGTGATGCAATCTAAAAATGGCTGGCGTATTTTGCTTCAAGGTGGCGGTTGCCGCTTTATCACTTGATTTATCGTTTCTCTTTGACTAGCAACAGCATGAGCAAGAGCCAGGATGATGGAGCGCTTGTCGTCGCGAGCCTACGGTTCGCTGCGGCGCTTCTTCCTCCTGAAGTTTCGCCTCGTGAAATCTGCACCAAGACCGCGCTCAGTGCGATCGTGCTGGCATCGCATCGCGTCTCCCAACAAGCGACCGCCCAGCTCAAGCTCACTCCCGTGGCGGACCCACGCCGATTGCTGACCAAACTGGTCGAGAGCGGCTTCGACGATCAGCTTGGTCGTGTGGCGTTTGCAGACATTACGTGGGATTCAGAAGGGGTGGCGTCACAGACGCTGGAGATGGAGCTGCAAGACGTGGAAGAGCGAGCCGGTGCGACGTTGCAACGGAGCGTGTGCGTCTTGATCTGCGCGCGTGATGGCTCCAGTGGTGCGGAGGAGACTGCGGTCGTGTGGTTTCCGCACCGCCGGGAAGACGACAACAATAGCGAGAACAAGAGCCACAAGTATCTTCTCTTCGTAGCACCGGGGCGTGTCAAAGTCATCAAGAGTTTGAGCGAGTTGATGAAGAAGATGCACGAAGAGATGCCTATACTGCGCGGTCGTGAGGCGACGTACCGAGCGTGGACGCTGCTCGAGGGCCCAAAACGAAAGCGTGAAGCGAAGTCTGCGGCAGCTATTCACCCGAAAACGAAGGACGAGCCAGTAGCCCAGCATGCAACTCCCCTCGCGAACAATCTACCGGAGAAAACACTCCTTCGTCAGAAGGAAGAGGTGCCTGAGCAAGAGCAAGCGCTGTTGAAAACAGCTGAGTCGCATGAGCATCGACGGGACCCAGGGAGAGACCAGCCACTTCAACGTGTGCCGGTGCGTGTCGTGACGGAGGAACGTTCGACGAAGGAGTCGATGTTTGCGTTTTCTCGTGCGGCTTTAGTTGAGCCTGTCGAACCGCAACACAACCAGCGTGATGACAAGAGACTTGAGAACGTGGCTTCACCAGCCGTCGACAAAGTCCGCAGTGGACCAGTTGGCGAGTCAGTCTTTGAGGAAACGACGAGCCAGTCGTCTGTACGGCAGCCTCAGCGAAGTGGTCGCGTCGGCGTCTCAGCATCCCATGCGACCACGGCATCGATGCGAACAAGCAACGGAGAAGGAGTGGAGGCAGCTGTGTGGCGAAGCGTCGATGGCGAGATCAAGCGCACGTGGAAGGCTGCCAAGGACCAGATCGTACACGACAGCAGCCACTCGACTGGCAATGAAAAGGTGGCTTCACACTCCTGCCCAGCAGTCGAAGAGAACGCAGTTCAGGATCCTGTTGAGGCCACTGCGAAAAGACCGGCTCGTGTTCGACCATACGTTTCAGAGAAGGAGCCAACTAAAACGATGTTCCAGTTCTCGTCAACCCGCACAGCTCCATCACCTCCACTAACGCCAGCATCGCATGTCCCAGGTGCAATGAAACCGCACCAAATGGAATCTGTCGTGCAACGGACGTCTCCTGTTGAAGAAGAAGATGAATTCAACGCCAACCCAGAACTTGCGACACAAGTAGAAGAAGCAGCTCCATCGCCAGTGAAGAAGAAGCGCTCCGCGCGAGACCATTACCGTTCCAAGCTAGGTGCTCGTATTTGGTGGGAGCTTGAGTATCAAGCGACCAAGATCTTGCAGCAAGGGGTGAGGACTGACAATCGTGAGGATGGTCTCCTCTTCACCAATCACGCGTCGAAGAAAGACGCAATGCAACCACAGTCAGCGACTGCTGTGAGGTGCAAGATTCCACACCGAGCCCCGGACTCCGATGTGCAGGACCACTTCGTCGGTTCTGAGGCGACACTTCCATGCAGTGCTGCTCCTGTTCCTGTTTCGAGAAGACAGGAGCCGCCCCAAAGAGAGATTCTGACCGAGCCCCAAACAACGGCAAAGTCTGCTTCGCCTGTCTTCGAAAAGAACATGATTGCATCCTGCACACCAGCTCCGACCCGTCGAGCGTGGGATGAACCAATGAAACTGGTAGAGAAGTCACCAGCCAAGCAGCTCAAACTCCAGGACAACGCAGAAACGCACCGATCTGGATTGACTGTTGTCAAACGGGAGGCGTTCGTTGACGAGAAAAAGCTCGTGGCTCCTACTGAGGAATCGGGTCCGGCTATGATCAACGACGGGCATTGCAGGTCCGTGGACACCAGAACTTCAAAAATTATAGAAGTGATGACAAACGAGGAACAATCAACACCGAAGAAATGCACTCGCGACTCTGTCAAAGCCAACGCACCACGCGCAGCCGTTTTGCCATCGCCGAGAAAGGAAGTGCCAGCAAGTCAAGTCGACCTTGCTTTCCGAGAAAAACCAAGTCACATCAAACAGTCGAAGGCCTTTCTCGAGCCGCCCCCGCAGGATACGATCCGGGAGACGCTTGTGCGTTCACAGCCACCATCTAGCAGTGTACGCTTCAGTGCAAGGCAGTCACGAGTACGGGACAAGAACGAGGAGGAGGACAGTGACAGTGTGCTGATGGCGACGATGGGTCCACGGACGCTACCCCCGTCTCAAAGCAGGTCTGGCGTATCGCGACAACCACCGCCAAACGAGACTGAGCCCGATAAAGTGGAGGATCCGTACGCTGACGAAGCTCCACCGCATCGTATGCCGTTCAATGTCCACGGTCGTGTTCCGATTCGGCAGCCTCAGCACTCTGCCAATACTGTGAAGCAGGAGACAAGCGACCGAGATGACCAAGACGAGGATGATGAAGACCAAGAGATCGTGTTCGAACCTCTTTCGTCGCCGCCACGTCCTGCAGCGTTGCAGACCAAGATCCACCGTAACCCTCCTCCGATGGCATCGTTCATTTCGGTCGAACCATCGTCACGAGGAAACACCAAGACTCCAAGTGACGAGGACGCGACTCAACGTGCGAGACAGCAAAAGCTCACGGAGCTTCGCCAGAAAAAGCTCCAGCAGCTTCAAAAGGCTCGTGACAATGCGCTCAACAAGAAGAAACCAGGAGCTCAGCAGCAGCAACAGTCGTCGGTATCACATCCCGTCTCTACCGTAGTTCCTGAGGCCAAACCAGGAGCACGAAGTGCTGCCCCTCCTCCAACAACTTCAGCAATGGATCGAAGCGAGGCGTTTCCCTTGGCTACCACGACCACGCGGACAGGTCACCGGCCAAGCAATCGTCAGCTCATCCAAAACGCGATTGAGTACACACTCTTGGCTGGCGGCTCGCTCGACAAGGAACGACAGGCGGCTTTGCAGGCGCTGGGCGAGTCCACGTGTGAGAACTTCATCGTGCTGCTCAAGAGCGCCAAGGAGCTCAAGTTTCGAGCGCTTTACGAGCACCACATGGAGCGTGGACGCATCGTGAAGATCTACGGCGTGGCGTCGTCAGCGCCTCCCTTGCTCACAGAAGATGTGATCAGCCAGTTCTTCCGGTATAATTCAGGCAAAAAGGAGTTCGCGCCCATCGACGGACGATCGTTCACGGTGAAGACGGACGCATGTGCGCTTGTGGACCAGCTTGTCTTCAAGAAGAAGCCACTACACCGACTGCTGTAACGAAGACCGAGGAGCCGAGTGGTAAGTAATAAAGTCAGGGTATCTGTTACATTGCCGTTCATAATGCAGATCTCCCGCCAGCGAGTAGGTGGGTGACGACCAGTGCAACACGCTGCACTCAGTGGACTGCCTCCGCGCGCGTGCACCCATTAGTGACGCAAATTAATCGAGGCGATCCATCAACAAGTGGTACAGTGGCCACCAGTCAATAATTGGCGACCACAAGCAGAAAATTTGTGAGTTGTGGTTGGCAGCCGCTCGGTGTGGGATCCTCCACTCCAGCTTTTTGTGGTCTAGTGGCGTGCGAGTGCTCGTATCGATGCGAGGATAACAACGGCCTCAATGTATCGCCGATAGCAAAGCTGCAATGTTCTATTGATGGATGCAGTGAGAGCCTCTCGTTAGAGCGAGAGCACCGCCAACACGATGCTTCCCACGCCAATGGCGATAGAAAGAGCTGTGGCCGACGCACTCGATACCGTAGTGGTGGTAGGCGCTGGGGTGGTCTCCGTGGCACTGCTTGACGTGTTCGTGGTGGAAGTATTCTGGCTGCTGCCCATACTCTGCAGCAACTCGTTGGTCTTGAGATCTTCACCTCGCGCCTTCAGGCATCCCACGAGGTCCATTTTCTTCAGCTCGCGCGAGGAGTAGTCATACTGCAGCTGACACACTTTGGCGGCCTCCACGCCTTCCTCGATCATCGCCAGACACTGGTCGGAGCACGTCTTGGCCGTCATGAACGTCATCTTGCAGTCGCTGACGGGGGACGTGTACCCATACTTCCTCTCCCACGCGTTTTCGTCCACCGACGAGCAGTTGGCGAGGCCTGGCTGAGTCCGTGGCGTGTACGTGCTCGACGCGTTGCCGCGCGCGTCTTCGCATCGCGTGACGAACAGCTCGTCGAGTTGCTTCACTGTGGTATCGAAGCCCAACTGCGAGCAGTTGGGTGCAGCCGCCGCGACGCTCTTGAAATGCGTGTAGCACTCGTCGGAACAGGTCTTGAATGAGCTACCCAAGATGTAGTCGCACATTGTGTGGAGCTCGTCCCACGAGGCGCTGTGTTGCTCCTCTTGTAGAGCGGTGCACTCAACAGCCTCGGCACCCTTCATGGACAAGGCCAGTGACAGAACGACCAGCAGAGTTGACTGGAGGACTTGCATCGTGGCTGGAGGAAGGCAGGAAGGTGTTGAGGTGGAGCCGTGTGGCCTGCGCGGTGGAAATCGATAAGTGAGACCACTGGGGAATTTGGTGAGACCGTGGTGCGGCCTCTGCCGCAAGGAGGGTCATTGACTTTCTACCAGCCGGTCCTGAGGTCTCAGCAACTGATTGACCTGACATCAGTAATGCGTCATTACTAATGACCGTATTTTAATTCGAATGTCGACTGTATTAGAAATTATGGACCAAGAGCCAACGTCGCCGCCACTATGGTGGTCACACTAACGGCGATCGTGAGAGACGCAGTTGAAGCGCTCGACGCTGAAGGAGCTGTGGTCGCCGCGGCGTCACTGCTGGAATTGTTCGCACCGGCAGCACTGTTGCTTTCACTGGGTGGCAGTGTGGGCGCAGGTAAGCTCTGCAGCAGCTCGTTGGTCTTGAGGTCTTCGCCACGTGCCTGCAGACACCCGACGAGGTCCTTCTTCTTCAGCTCACGCGACGAGTAGTCACCCTGAAGACGACACACCTTCGCGGCCTCGACACCTTCTTGGAGGGACTTGAGGCACTCATCCGAGCAGGTCTTGGACGTCATGATCGTCGTCACGCAGTTGTCGTTGGGCGACGAGTAGCCGTACTTCAACTCCCACGCGTCCTCGGCGGCGGCAGAGCAGTCGGTGAGACCTTGCTGCGTCTGGGGAATGTACGTGCTGGTGGCGTTCGCGCGGGCGTCTTCGCACCGCTTGACGAAGAGCTCATCGTCGGCACGCGGCGTAGTGCTCGCTCCCGACAACGTACAGTTTGGTGAGACCGCTGCCACCTTCTTGAAATGAGCATAGCACTCGTCAGAACACGTGCCGAAGAAGCTGCTGAGCGTGTAGTCGCAGCGGGTCTGCAGCGTGCCACGCGCCGCGTAGTACGTGCTCATCTGAATGGTGTCGCAAGCAGGGGCGTCAGCAGCAATGGCAGGCAACGCTGCCGCCACTAAGAGCAGTATGGACGCAAGGGGCTGGAGGCGCATAGTCGAGGTTTGGTGTGTGATGCGAGGCAAATGGAGTTGTGAGAGACAGTAGGTGACAGGGCTATGGTCTCCAGAGCCTCGAGGTAGCTTGGACGAGACTGTACTACAGTAGGAGTACAATCCAGGAAAACAATCATGATATATCCACCCACGCCTGTCCTCGTCCACTCGCACCAGAATCACGAGTGAGAACGACTGTCTGCTCATGCCCAATCCTCAACGTGTTCTTAGAGCAGAGGCACAGCCTTGACGCTCAATTGAAAGCCTAAGTGCGAGTATGGAGTATCTCCTTGATTGATTATTTAGTTGAGATCATGCTTAGAAAGAGACTCGGGCACAGAATGCTCTAGCTAGGCTCCTAGACCGTGGACACGACGACGCCGGCGGCCGCGAGGCTGAACGCCAACACCGAAGCGGCCACAGCCGACGCACTGCTCGCCGACGTGGCGCTGGGGCTGCTCGTGGTCGTCGCGGCGGCGCTGGACTTGCCGCTGCTGCCAGCGCTCTGCAGCACCGTGTTGGTCTTGAGGTCCGTGCCGCGCGCCTTCAGACACGAGACCAGGTCCTTCTTCTTGAACTCGCGCATGGTGTAGTTGCCGTTGGAGAGACACTGCGCCGTCTTGTCGACGCTGGTTTCGATCGTCTTAAGGCAGTCCTCGGAGCACTCGTCGCCGGTCTTCTCGAGCGTGCACTTGCTGTAGGCCGTTCCGACGCCGTTGTCTTCCCGCCACTTGGAGTTCTCGGCCGCCGTGCACTTGGACAGACCGGGCGTGAGCTTGGGTGCGTACTTGGTGGCGTTGTTGGCACGGTAGGTCTCACACTGCGAGACGATCTCATCCGGATCGTCCAGGAACGTCGTGGACGTACGCGTACAGGTCGGCGCCTTCGCCACGACGTTCTTGAAGATGGCAAGACACGCGTCGTCGCAGGTCGAGAAGTACAGCATGACGTCCGAGCAGACAGTGTGGGCTTCACCCGTGAGCTGAGTGAACTGCGTCTCCTGCTCGGTCGTACACGTCTCAGCAAACACCGATGGCGCGAGCGTCAGGAGGCTCAAGGCCGCGAGCGTGGAGGGCGCGATCAACTGCATATTGGTGCGGCGTGTGGGGTCGTGGGCGGGTAGATATCGTTATGGCGGGGTAGCTACAGAAAGACTGAGTCCCATACACACGACGAGTCACGCAGGACGAGGGACTGCATTCCAGTCAGTCAAGAACAGGACGAAGGAAAAAAATTGCATTGGCTTCACCGTGAGGAGCTCCGCCAGCTGGCAATGGCAAAAGAATCTGATGGACCGGTGCTGGCGTGGGTATCTCGTGCGTGGGAAGATCTGGTGCACGGACAGCCCAAGCCGGAAAGCGAGCGAGAGATTCGCAGTGGCAGTCTCCACAACACCATGGGAAACTGGAAGCGGTTGTAAAGTGTCATATCCAGTAGTATGGAGTCTTGTTGGTGGTCTCTTCGCAGGCGGGGGCGCTGCAGTATAGTACACTACTGTAGCTGTGTAGCTGTCCATGCTGGAGACTTGAGGACGGCGGCCGGATCAATGAAAGCCGGACAGGCGTCCGACTCGGGATAACGACGAGAAGCGTGTACTACCCTATCCCTGTGACAGAAGGCGTGTACAATGTGTCAGAAAGCGAAACAGCTCTATGATATGACACATAAAGAGGGGACAGACTCCGTTATAGCGTAGACATTCGCCAGAAGCGTAGACGGGTGCGCGGGTCGGGTTGAGGTGCGGGTCGCATCGGACAAATGTTGACCCGGTCCAAACCCGCAGTGTGGAAGCATACCCAACGGTCCAACAACCACCTCCACCAAACGGCAAAGTCCAGAAGTCGTTTTTCTGGGTGAGGGGCGATGGAATCGGACGGAGACATCGACAGCTCCGACTCCGAGGTGTGGTCTGACGAAGAGCCCGACCCTACCATCGTTCTCGAGGTCGGGGCGACGTTTGTAAGCCCGACAGAAGCTCTTCACGCAGTCCAGGACCTCGCACTGACGCAAGGGAAATCTGTACGGGTTCCAATGCACAGTGGGGCTGACCGGAAGATCGTCTGCACGTCGCCGTCGTGCAGCTTCTTCGTGCGTCTGTACCGACGCAGCAAGATGGTTGATGGAAGGCGCCATTGGCTAGCGTGGTACATCTCCAGCCTCAACTTGGAGCACACCGATTGTGTCGGCGTCGCTAAGCCCACCGAGCGACAGATCGCAAAGATGCCCGTGTTTGCGTCTGCGCTGAAGGCCGCCGCACCACCTCCTGCGAGCACGATCATCGACCAGATTCGTGAAACGACTGGCGTATCGCTGTCAAACATGAAGCGCAAGGTCTACAGGGCGGTGAGTCGAGTCCGCGAAGAAAGCGATGAAGATGCACGCACCTCGTATGGCCGCCTCGGGCCATATCTCCAAGCTTTCGCCGAACGCAATCCAGGAACACTTGCACTTGCAGAGAAGGACGGAGGATCTCGGTTCAAGAGGTGCGTCGTTGTCGTGGGAGCCTCGGTCCAGGGTGCTGACGCATGCCAACGGATTGTGGGCGTCGACTGCAGCCACTCCAAGAGTAAGCACTTTGCAGGCGTCCAGATTCATCTCGTTGGACGAGACGGCAACTTCAAGAACATCACTGTGGCCTTCGGCCTGGTGCCAGCAGAAGACCTCGACAGCTACACGTGGTTCCTGGACAAGGTTGGTGAAGCAGGCTATGATCTGTCGGAGATTCCTATCTTCTGCGATCGCCACGCAGCTCTTCAGTCGGCTGCAGAGTCTCGTCAACTTCACCTTCGCTTTTGTACGCTACACATCATGCGCAACATCGCTCACAAGTTCGGCAAGCTCAACCGTCAGGACAAAAATTTGATCTGGAGTATCCAAGCCAGCGAGACAGAGGATGAGTATCGCGGCAAACTGGAAGTGTTGCGGATTGCCCGGGGCGAAGACGTGAAGGCGTACGTCAAGGGTACCGATCCCATCAAGTGGTGTGTCTTCCCGAACATCAAGAAGAAAGCTCTGTACGGTTGGAGATCCAGTAACTTCGTCGAGAGTGTCTTTGGCACTCAACTCGTTACCGGAATGCGTCGTCTTCATCCGTACGCATTTGTCCAGCGCCTGTGCGAAAAACTCATGGAAGACTTCTACGCTCGCCGGACGAACGCCGACGAGTGGACGAGACGCGGGTCCAAGGTCACCCCCGGTGCTATGCAGGTCTACAGCAAACAGGCGGCAAACATCGGCGGATACATCGTGACGAAGAGCTCTCCCGATGCGAGCTACGTGATGAACAAGCTCGCCCATCCACGCCTCCTGCGTGAGGTTTCGTTCGCTGCGAACGACTGCTCCTGTGCATTCATTGATCAGTACGGAATTCCCTGTCGCCACCTCATCGCAGCTCTCGCCGATCACAATAGGCAGGAGGAAGTGTACAGCCACTTCTGTGACGATGCCCGCGTACTCACCAATGACTGTACCTCGTGCAATAGGATAAGCCGTGTAGACAGTGAGACCGATCGTTCCCGCGCGAAGCTCGAGTCCAGGCAGCTCCTCTCGACGATTCCCACAGCCTCTCCCCAACTTGCAGTTATTGGCACTGCAGAAGATGTCTGCTGCTGAGTTTGGGCAGACGTCAATCTCACAGAAGACTTCACAGCCACACCAATCCACTGCACCAAGATCCCGAAGGACTATTTCTGGTGGGCACACGGCGTGCTTGAGTTTCTCCACGTGAGTTGGCCAAGGAACTACTTCGCCTGCTGTGACGGCTTGGTCCGGTGCTCTCGATGCTTCCGAGTGAGTGAGATCGGCTGACGTGTCGTCTTCATCATCGCCGGAGCTCGCCAAGTCTATGACGACGTCTTGGGTGCGTACGTCTTCTTCGCCAGTGGCGTCATAGTCATCGCCGGAGCTCGCCAAGTCGACGACGACACGGGCTGGTGGGTCTTCTTCGCCGGTGGCGTCTGAGTCAGTTTCGGAGCTCGCCAAGTCGATAACGACGTCTCCAGCAGGTGTATCGTCTTCGACATTGGCGTCAGAGTGCCTCTCTGATGCGTTTTTAGGGATGCGCTGCGTAGTAGCTCGTGGATTGTACGTGCCTTTCACGAACTTGCGAAACGAGCTGATGGGGTCCGAACGAATGGCAGCAACCCTATAAGAACGCTTTGAGTCGCGCACGGGCGCTCTGCGCGCCATGCGCCACGGCTTCCTCGACTTCGAGGCGTGGTAGCCTGTCCTCTTGGCAGTCTTGAGCTTCTTCGCCTTCCCGACTTGTTCGCTGTAGAGCGGGATCTTCGCCGACATTGAATCGAGCTCCTCACCCAGGATTTTGAGTTGGAGTCCCAAACCGCTTCACCACTGTGTTCCTGGAGTCAACTTCTGAAGGATCTGACACCGGGTTTCGGCTCCAGTGGGATCCTGTGGGTTCAAATCAACTGTGCAACCCGACCCGGTGCGACAGAAAGCGGGGACGAGAGAGTGATTGTTTGTGATGTGGGCCACATCAATCTGTACACGCGTTTTGGCACGAGGTTAGGGTAGTACACGCTTCGTGTCGTTTTCCCCGTCCGACTCTGCGTAACTAATCTGAGACTGTTGTATGAGAGGAGACGTGACTCACAGGTCAGTGATATTTGCTGCTAAATCAGTGTATCTCTTCGAAACAATCTCCATTTCACTTGTAAATCCAACGAATATCTAATGATATTTGTGAAATATGCAAAACTGGTCTTTTTATGTGTCGTCTGATTGACTGACTCGTTGAAGAGGAGCTGGATGCAATCGGGACGATCTTTCGTCTTGCAGAATCTACTAGACCTCCGGATCATGAGCAGGGTAAGGGCGAGCAATCCATATTGTTCGTGTACATCTGGAGAGGTACTGCAATATGGTAAATCCCACCCAGTAATATTTGTAAAATCTGGTTCTGCAAGCGCTCTCTTCCACTTCGTTGGAATTCCGAAAGGTGGAGTTTTCTCCTAATGCCAGCATCTGGGTGCCTTTGCAGCATCCTTGCCAAATGAACCGGAGAGCAAGTCGATCCATCAATTCATTCCAAAAAAAACCAGTGCCTGCCACTTCTCCACCAACAACTCCAACAACTCTCAAGCCATGTCCCAAGCCTCTTTCCTCCGTACCCGTCGTGGTTCTCAGTCGCCCCAGGACTCCCACTCGACGTTGTGACTCTGGAGCGGCACCAGCTCGCGCAGCACTCTGTTTTGACACAGACATGTGAAGGTCAGCAACCATACACCACCACCACAATAGGGACGATCAGCAGTACGTTCGGATGCCACACCATCTCGATGGCAGGTTCGGGCTTCTGCTCCCATGATGCTGATGGCAGAAGGAGGAGTATGACGCCGCCGCGAGGAAACCGTGTTGCCCGTGCTCGGGTGGGAAATGGAGCAATCGCTCATCTTCTCGCTCCAGCCTCCCTGTAATGATCGGCCGCCACTTGGACGTCCAGGCGACGCGCGAGGGTGTCGCTGTCGTCACGTTCCAAGAGCTCTGCAATACGGAGGAGCCCGTCGGATTCGGTCAATAAACCTGCGCTCACTACAGGACCTGACGAAGACGAGGTCCACTCTGGTGGCGATGCTGGCGACTACGACTCCGATGCCACGATGTATTAGAGGATCAAAACTCGAGATCTCTGCCGCATGTGGCGATTTCTGACATTTCATGTTTCACTCCTTCCTGACGATAACACAAAACAATACAAAAAGTCTGCATGATCTCATTACACATGAATTTTACAATCTGGCATTTTTTTTGTCCAGAAGGCAGGAAAGCTCGTCGGATCCAGTTCTCCCATTCACCGTCTATTGAGCCGCTCGGTTCAGCAGGTCGACCTCCAAAACCACATACACATTCTGCTCCGTTCACTTTCGTGAGTGATGGTTCAAATTTCAACAAGGTAAATGACCATCATTCATGTCGCAATAAACCTTTGAAAATGCATACCAAGATCTCAGCCTCCCCGAGAGCCATGCCAAATGTCGAGCTTCCATTCGCCTCATTCGACACCTACCCCACACACAAACAACAACTAACACAAAACTCCACAAACACACACCAACACACAAACACCACAACAAACAAACGCACACAACCACAAACAGACAATTCCCACCACC
>JAADXB010000522.1:0-12531 GCA_023337495.1 Pythium diclinum
ACGCGCACGATCACAGCCACGACCACGCCCACGGCGAGGACGTCGATGACTGCTGTGGTGGTGACGAGGAGGACTTTGTTGGTGTGGAGGGAACTGCTCTGTTCTCGACGGTCTGCACGATGAACCACAGCTGCGATCCGAACTGCACGGTCATCTACATGAAGGACGGCTCGGCCCAGGTCTACGCGGTCCTCGACATTGCGGTACGTGGCGATTCATGATTTTTTTGGGCTGTTGGTCGATGAGCGAAA
Source organism: Pythium diclinum (assembly GCA_023337495.1). Taxonomy (NCBI): domain Eukaryota; phylum Oomycota; class Peronosporomycetes; order Pythiales; family Pythiaceae; genus Pythium; species Pythium diclinum. The sequence continues at coordinate 252 of JAADXB010000522.1, forward strand.
AACTGATTTTTGTGTGTGTTTTGCGTTGATTTTTACAGAAAGGAGACGAGCTCACGATCTCGTACATTGACGTGGACCAGAACGTGGAGGAGCGTGAGGAGTGTCTGCGTGAGTACCAGTTCCGGTGTGAATGCCCACGCTGCCAGGAGGAACGCAACGCCTAAACAAGCGATCCCTTGGGGAAATGCGACGAGCCATCGACAAATGCCGAGTCTGTGATGAGGCTGATCCCTGGCAAATGAAGCAGAGAGGACTATGTGTGAACGAGACGCAGAGAGAGAAGAGATTGGCAAGAGGAGAACGCCTGAATTGTGTACAAATTGATTGATATGTCGCCGTAAGGAATCGTAAATACAAATTTCTCGAATTGGTGCAGGACAAATTCAACTCTGCGTTGACAGGCTTGAAAAGACCGTGTAGTATAGCACAACCAGAGCAGCACTGGAGTAGAACGACAAGGCGGATAGCAAGTCGACGTGTGTTAGATGAAGGTCTCAACTTGAGGACGATTAAAAACAATCGGTACTCGTCCAGTACTGTCTCCAGCATACTACGTAGTAGTACAGTACCATACTGTAAAGTACAGTAGAACTCGCTGACGCTGTGACTCATTGCAATGTCTTGTGAGCGATGTGTACGATTCTCGAGCTTTCCTGAGGTTTGGCTGGGGCACAGCAGTGTCACCATGAGCCAGGGGAGAAAGGCGGAGTGTGAAACCGTCGTCGATATCATGTTTCACAGTAAATATACCCAGTCAGAACGAGACAAAACGTATCCTGACTGGCCTGAAAGATTTGTTATCACAGGCTGGTTAAGCTAGGCTATTTTAGGATAATCAAAATAAAAAACCATATTTTGAACTTGTTTAGGTAAAACGCGAAAACTCTGCAAATCGCATTTAGGCTGTTTTGAAGCTTTACACCAACGCAGCGGCGACTCCTTGGTTACGCACAGCAGTGAGCGAGCCGGTCTTCAGGAAGCATGTGCCGCCATTGTACGCCGACCAAGCGAAGCCACGGCACCCTCCAGTCTGGCGACATTCAGCACAGCAGCTCTCCGCACGAGCCCCTGGAACCTCCTTGAGGTCCACACCTCCGGTGAAGTCAGTGTTCTGCTGCAGCGGACGGCACTTGTACACTTCGCCTGAGATCGCGTACGCGCTGCCGTCCTGAGCTCGACCAACAGCCACGCTTCCCGTCTTCTTCAGCTTCAAGTAACAAGTGCCACATGGAATCTCGTCCACGTGTACGCGCCACACGGATCGATCTTGTTGCATAGGTCGCAGCAGTCAGCCTGGTTGCTGATGAGTGCCTGTGTGAAGTCACTGTCTGGGAAATCAGCGTTTTGTTCCGGCGTGAGGCACTGCTTGTCGGTCTCCGTACGCGTGACGATGCGACCGGCGATGTACCCCGTGCGCTGGATCTCGCTGTTGACCTGCGAGAACATGGTGCAGCCGCGGTTGTACCACGTCGCCGCCACACACTGCGGCATCAAACGACACTTCTGACTACAGTCACGACCCGAGGACGTCGTGACGGTGGCGATGGTGGTGCCCGTGAACGTCGTGTTGCTGCGGTAGATGGTGGCGCGACGCGTGTCCATATACGGAGCCTCCGAGCGGAGCACCGGGTAGTGATACGAACGTTCGACGCCACAGGCACCGAAGGGACTGCCACCGTAACCACGCTCGATCTTGAAGTACCCCCTGTCACCGGCTCCCGTACCCCAGGCGCTCTTGAAACGCCAGAACTTGACGCCAAGTTCCTCGCCATAACCAGTGACGAGGAACGTGTTGTCGATGTTGTCGGCTGGACAGGCGGACTCGTCGCCCAGCAGCACACCCGTGCGGTAGAACTGGAGGAAGCGCGAGTTGAGCTCGACGACCACCGGACGCACGGAGACCTTCTGCGCCATGGCGACGTCGTTGTTGGGTACTTGGATCTCACCGTCGTAGCCCACGATGTTGGCAGGCGGCTTGACGCAGTCCACACTCTCAAAGTCGTAGCGGTAGCAGCTTGGCACCTGCGTCCCCACGATCGAGTACGGGTAGCTGGCAGCCGTGCAGACCGAGCCGCCGTTGAGCTGCGCGATCCAACTGAACGTCGTCTCGATACTCTGCGGGTTGTTGCACTTGCCGCCCACTGGACCACAGCCGATCACATCAGACTCAGCTAAGTTCACCAATGTGCGAGCAGCTCCTGACTGGATGCAGTACGCACTCTCGACCGCACCAACGACCGCAAAGTCCGTAGCAGTCGAGCACTGGCCTTGGTTCTTCACAGGCGTCACACAGCCGTACGACTCCCAGTCCACAGACGCAGGCAGGCTCTGCAGTAGACGCTTGTTGGTCTCAGTACGTTCACTCGTATTGACGAATGGCGTGGCGACTTCGTCAAACGGAATGTCTGGTCCGTTGCTCTTCTGAGCGTAGGCCTTGAACTCGTCGGGCGTGAGCAGTGCGAAGGGTGTGGCGATGGAGAACTGGGCGAGCGGCTGGCTCTTCTGGATCAGGGCGATCTCGCGCTTGGCGTCCAGCAGACGCTGCAGCTCAGGGTTCGAGCCAACGTCCTGGGTGGAGAACTTGGACTTGGACGGCAGGAAGCCGTTCTTGGCAGCCTCTTGTCCTGCGGCGCTCTGCTTCCACTCGCTCAGTTCCTTCTGGAGCTGTTCGAGAGCATCCTGCGAGAGCTCTTGGACGGAGGAAGGGAGGTCTTGCGCAGAGACCACGAAGGCTGCAGTCCCCAGTGCGAGGAGGACGCTGGTGGTGGTGAGGGCGTGCATCTTGAAGTCAGACAGCTGTCAGTCAACAAGAAGCTTGAAGCTTGAGGTGGTTGAGTGGGCAACTTGAGTGGGGCGGAGCAAAATGCGGACTGAGCAATGGTGGCAGACGACGGATGTCGGGCACACTGGGGACCCGACCCCATGGTCGATTCAAGGGGGATCTAGCGGTGGCCACCAGCCTTGTGATATGGAGGACCTTAGAGAGTACAGTACCTAGTGTGGTTGACGTAGGGGTCTCCACTGACACACGAGCCTCGCCACCACGGGTCGCGGGCTTGTGAGTCATTGACCGCGTCCCATCATGGAGAGGTGACTGCCACACCTCAGCTGCCAGTATGCCAAACATTTCCGGAATTCTGCACCCTTCTCTTCAATCCACTGGACGATTCACTCGGCTCTTCCCGAGAGATGTCATGTCTGACGTGGGAACTTCCCATTGCGGAAGCATGGTGAAGATACTGGCTTTGCTCGATTGTACTGATTTTGGGTCGGTTAGAAGTTGGCTTGCTCGTCCTACTGTGCCCGCAGAGGACCGCCTCAAATCATCCACGACCGCAACGCCCAACACTGATTCGGTCTTGGGTCGTAGAAGACGAGGCGCGTGGTCGGATCGATCAATCAGTGGCGCTGATTGATCGACTGGTTTTATGAGTCGGTCGAGTCTGTGACTGTAAAAGAAACCCCCATCATCAACAACAGGACGCTGTATTGTACAACATGGAAAACCCCCTCCATTACCGACACTTGTTGAAGAGAGAGAGAGACAATCAAAGAATCACTAAGGCATGCATTGAGTCCCCATCAGAAACCGCAAAAGAACTTCCGTCGCTGAGAGCATTTCGGCTTCTAGAATCTAGCCCAGATTACTTGACCCAACATGAACTGCAGTTCTGATTGCGATCTTGCGGGCATTCGGCAATATTTCACAGTGGTATTATCATATCTCGCCACCGAAAGGCGACGTGGCACATCCAGTTGATTGCACTCCAACGCCGCCCGCGCCAACTTGTGGATGGATGTAGCGTCAAAGCCAAGTTCGCTTCCCCTACAGATTCTGAAGGGGAAGCAGAATGAGAGCCAACCAACCAACTTTTGGATATATCACGCATAGTCGGCGGAACTCTTCGTCATGAAGTTCATGGGAAAGAAAGTCTTCGATCGAGAAGAACACGAAAGAAGTCCCGAAAACGGAGGCTTTGTTGCCGTAGAGCTGCTCGGCTGGATGGGTGGACTTGAACCCGTCCTGGTCCTCCGACGTCCTACTACAGTGTACTAGTAAGAGGGCAGCATCCACCCTGAGGGCCACCCTTGTACAGTACTGCAGGCGACCCCCTCGTATTCCCTCGGACTGCAACCACGACAACATACCAGTCACACGCCCTGCGGGTCCTCGTTCGACTTCTCACATTGCAATTCGCCTGGAAACCTCCACATCCACTGTCCTTCCCTTCGTCACCATGCGAGTCCTCGCGTGTGCTCTCGTCCTCTTCTCTGCCACGGTCTCTGCTGAGGGCTCCTCCTCCCAGCGTTCGCTGCAGTCCACACCGCAGTGTCTGACCCCTGAGCGGTTCTTCGACTACACCGGCACGGACCTCTCCAACCGCCTCACGACCGTGGACGGCTGCTGCTCGGTCTGCACCAATACACCGGCCTGCAACGCCTACACGTGGACCAAGTACCAAGGAGGCACGTGCTACCTCAAGACCAAGAAGGGCACGAGCGTCAACAAGGGCACGGACACGGACGGCTCAGCCTACTTCATCTCGGGTCTCGTGTACAAGTGCCAGCCTGTGCAGACGAACCGCGACCTCGCAGGTATCGACCTGAAGAACGTCACGGCTTCACAGCCAGAAGGTTGCTGCGCCGAGTGCCGTCAGACCACGGGCTGCTCGGGCTTCGCGTGGAACTCGTTCAACGGCGGCACGTGCTACCTCAAGACCGGACCCGTGCTGCGTGTGGCCACCACCAACACGTACGCTGGACTGCTGTAGTGGTCATCCTAAATGCACGTGTATGCATCCAAAGAGGTTTTTATCCCAACATTTGCCTTTGACGTTATTTGGAGGTGGATGCCAATATTTGCTATTGCAGGTTTGGTCGGTATCTGAAAATAACAAACCGCATAATTGAATGACCTGTATATGGCAGTCGATGTCAAATTTCAACACCTCCTACATTACATCCCCGTGTGAATGACTCCACGAATGTCACTAATCTCTCAACCCAGTCCGCGATCTGCATCCGCATTGACAGAAGCTGAGCCGAACCCACGGGAAGCTCCATCTCTCTCTCTTCCTCTCTCTTCCTCGTAATGGACAAGTACGACCGCCAGCTTCGCCTGTGGGGCGCCGACGGCCAGCGCCGTCTCGCCAGCACGCACATCCTGCTCATCAACGCCGGCGCGACGGGCGCCGAGACGCTCAAGAACCTCGTGCTTCCAGGCGTCAAGCAGTTCACGATCCTCGACGACCACGTCGTGACGCAGGCCGACGTCACCAACAACTTCTTCGTGTCCAACGAATACCTCGGCGTCTCGCGCGCGCAGGTCGTCGCGCAGCTTCTGCTGGAGATGAACGCCGACGTCTCCGGAACCCACCGCCACGCCGATCCGTGGACTGTGGTCACGACCGAACCGCACTTTCTCGACCAATTCCAACTCGTCATTGCCACGCAAGTGGACGAGCAGCTCACGAGTAAACTGGGCGAGTTGTGTGCCGCGAAAAACATCCCGTTGCTGGTCGTGAACTCGCACGGCTTCCTCGGGTACTTCCGTCTCCAGGTCGCGCAGCACGCGATCCTGGACGCCAAGAACGACCCGCCGATCCACGAGCTGCGTCTCGCCAAGCCCTTTGAGGCGCTAGAACAGTACGTCGCGCAGTTCCAGTTGGAGACGCTGTCGTCGATCGACCACGCGCACGTGCCGTTTGTCGTCGTGCTGCTCAAGGCCATCGACGCCTGGAAGGCCAGCCACAACGGCGTGCTGCCCAAGACGTTCCCCGAGAAGAACGAGTTCAAGCAGCTCATCCAGTCCATGGCCTGGGGGCCTCAAGGTCATGAATTGAACTTTATCGAGGCCTGTGACAACGCCTACAAGGCGTACTCGGCGCCCATCGTGCCCGACGAAGTCACGCAGGTGCTGCAGTCGGCCAAGCAGCTCGTGCTGGACGCGAGTTCGGCCGACTTTTGGTTCTTGGCGCGTGGATTGGCCGACTTTGTGGACGCGAACGACGGTATGCTGCCTATTACGGGTGTGGTTCCGGATATGACGGCGTCCACCGAGACGTACGTGGCGCTGCAGCAAGTGTACGTGGACAAGGCCAAGCAGGACGCCACCAAGGTCGCGACGTTCGTGCAGCAGCACCTCGTGGAAGTCGGACTGCCCGTCGACAAGATCAGCGACGAACAGGTCGACGCGTTCTGCAAGAACGCCTACAACATCGCCGTACGTGTGCTTGTCTGACTGGCTTCCACTCTGAAGAGAAGCTAACCCTGTTGAATATGTGGAACTGCAGATGCTGGAGACGCGTACGATCGAGGACGAGTTCAAGGCAGTCGACCTGTCGAGCTTCGACGCCGACGATGAAGACCAGAAGCAGTCGCCTTTGCTGTGGTACCTGATGCTGCGTGCGGTCGGCGCCTTTGTCCCTCAGTTCGGTCGTTATCCTGGCGCCAACCCAGCCGCCCTTGAGAAGGACTCTGAGTGGCTCGTGCAGAAGGCGCAGTCGCTCGCCTCAGGCTCGGAGATCGCTGGCTGGATCACGAAGGACCACGCGGACGAGATGACGCGAGCCTGCGAGGTGGAGCTCCACAATATTGCGGCGCTCATGGGTGGCGTGGCGTCCCAGGAAGCTGTCAAGATCATCACGCACCAGTTCTTGCCGCTCAACCACACGTACATCTTCAACGGCATCAGTGGCCACGCAGGCACGTACGCCGTGTGAGCTGGCGTCCTTTGCCAACGTTGCCAGCTTCTCGCCAAAGTCAAAAATTAAAAATCAAAAAGGCATTATTTTGGAACATTGGAACAAACTGCTTTGGCTAACTACAATGCGCCTGCCGCCGCGGCAAGCGGCGCTGGTGTGGGCGGGGCGGAGAATGTCGAGGGGACGGAGGTGCCGGTAGTAGTACTAGTATCCATATCACGTCCCGAGTCTCTCGGAAAGCTCGGGTTGCTGACGACGACGTCACGTCGCTCTTCATCCTTCTCTTCCTCGTCATCACGCTCGTCGGCTTCCTGCGTGTCGATCTCCATCTCGCTCGACCCTCGCAACTGGTGGCGTTCAACCGTGCACCGCGAACACAGACACCGGAACTGGTACTCCTTGAGCATGGCTTCGCGTGCACGGACGTCCTGGTCGATGTCGATGTAGCAGATACACAACTCCTCGCCCTTGCGGATGTCCCGCACGGCGACGACGTGGGCATCGCCGTTCTTCGTATACAGCACCGTGCAGTTCGGATCGCACGAGTGGTTCATGGTACAAATGATCGAGAAGAGCGCCGTGCCGTCGATCGACGGGAATCCTTGGATCGCGTTGCTCTGCAGCAGCATCTCCGGGTCTCCATCCGGTGCCATGCCGTCACGCTGCAAGGCGTCCAGCTGCACGCGCATGCGCTGCTCTTCTCCAAACGACAGCACCGCCAGCACTCGCGCGAAGAGCTCCTTCTCTTCACTGTCGATCTCGGCGTCTCCGTCTTCGTCTTCGTCGCTGTGGTCGAGCACGTCCATGAGCGCCTGGAACGGATGGTCGATCTCCACGCGGATGTTATTCATCTCAAACAATCCCAACTGCGCGGCAAAGAACTCGAAGCTCAGGATACTCGCGCAGCTCGTCCACAGTTCGTCCACAGTGTGGCCCCTCAGCTGGTCCTCCCGCTCGAGGTGCACAAGGTTGCTTTCAAGTGCATCCAGCAAGAGCTGGTGGGTCGACACCAGCAGGTCCTTGAGAAACTTGGACTCGGGGGACTTGTTGACGTCCTCAGGCGAATACAAACTCCGCGTGTCGCCTCGGCCGAGTCCGCTGACGGCAGCGCCGCCGACGCTGGCTTGATGCTGATCCAAATACTCGTCGTTCGAGTAGTTATACTCCCTCGCCTTGGCCTCTCTGGCTCGCTTCGAGCCGCTGAGACTGCTCTTGCCGTTGCTCGTTCCGTTGCTGTGGCCCTGGCTCTTTTCCTGGACGTGCTTCTCGATCATCACGACCTCCCACCACGGCTTCTTGTGGAACATGTCCATGGGCTCTCTTGCCTTGATGAGGTCTTGCGTGACTAAAAAACGGCTCATCACGCGCGCGATGACCTTGGCTACAAGCAGGAAAATGTCGTTGGTCTCCTGGGTGTGGCGCACGAACACGCTCATGGCCGAGAACGCGTCGCCGCGCGGACACAGGATCGCGTGGAACTCGTGGTACGCGCGCATCTGGCACATCTTCGAGCAGTACCCTTCGCCGCACGCGCAGCGCACAGCCGCGCCTGCCAATCCACAATGGCGCCGTTCAACACGGAGCTTCTCCACGACCGTATCGAGATCCTGCGGCGTCGCCTCGGGGATGAACAGCTCGCCCGTCTCGCGGTACTTGGCCTGGTGCGCGTTCCAGTCGTTCGCCATGTCGGTCCACTGCTCCTTGTAGTCGCCAATGAGCGGCACGAAGCAGTACTGGCAGCACGGCACCGTGCGGCTGTTGTGCTCGTGCTGCATGGCCACGTACGGCGCCTCGGTCCAGATATTCGCGTTCTTGGGCAAGTCGCGGTCGGCGTAGATGGCCTTTCCCTTGATCTTGCCGGCGCTCGCGCACACCACGGGCGCGTCGGCCTTGCTGATCACGAGGTCGAAGAAGCGCGCCGTGCGCGGGTCGCTGGCGGCGTACGGCGCCGCGAGACACGAGTGGCGGTCTGCTTTCATCGTAGCCGGCGGCGCGCGGTAGAATTGCGGCATCGTCGACGACGAGAAAGTACACACACAGACAAGATAGACGATGGTTAGTCTTGTGTGGTGGCGGACGAGGAGGGTTGGTTAGACCAGCGGTCTAAGGGCGCAAGTCGGGTCGGCCGATGCTGGCGTCGTGTCGTGTCGTGTCGGCTCTGTGGTCGATAGACTGGCTGTGGGTTTTTCTTCTTTCTCCATGCGGGAGAACACACAAGAACGAGAGGAAAAACCCCACGACCACATCGAGCTGGTCTAACGACCACCACGACGACGACGACCACCACCACCACCACCAGCTCATTTAGCCCCACGACCAACGAAGGGATTTAGACGCGACTTACCGGCCGTGAACGACTTGGAGCTGCGTCTGCGCATGTGCTTCAGCGTGGAGCCCTTGCGGGTCTTGGACGGCGGAGACCGCACGTCAAACTGTCGGCTTTCAGCGTGGGCCATCGCTGCTGATGCGGCGGAAGATGCCATGAGCACTTTACTCGTGGCGACGACGCCGTTGTGTGCCGTTGTCTATGTCGAGCTTTTCGCTCTGGGTGGTTAGATTTCCCGCTCAGTGAGTAAATAACCCGTTCTGGTTTGTATCAGACATGCAAACTATTTGTCAAATCAGGATCACTTAGGCAAAATAATGGGTATTTTAGGCATTTCAAAACATCCGGTTTTGATGAAACGACTACCTCGACTATCTAATATACCTGCTCTGTCATCAGGCAAGTGAAAACAGCAACATACCAACGTTCGGACCTCGAGAGTTTATATGGACAACTTCTTATCTCAAAATCGAGCTCATTTGGCGACTACAACACGGCCGAGTACACGTTCGTGGTGGCCACACGCAGCACGGGTCCAGTCTTGAGGTAGCACGTGCCGCCGTTGTACGAGTTCCACGCGAAGCCCGAGCAGCCCGTGGTCTGACGGCACTCGGCACAGCAGCCTTCCGGCTGTGACGCCGTGACGTTCTTGAGGTCGATGCCCGCGAGGTCGCGGTTCGTCTGCACGGGCTGGCACTTGTACACGAGACCCGAGATGAAGTAGGCCGAGCCGTCCGTGTCCGTGCCCTTGTAGACAGGAGCGGCTTTCTTGGTCTTGAGGTAGCACGAGCCGCCTTGGTACTTGGTCCACGTGTAGGCGTTGCAGGCGGTTGTTGAGGCACAGGCGGAGCAGCAGCCGTCCACAGTAGCGAGAAGGTTGGAGATATCGTTGCCAGTGTAGTCGTACAGACGCTCTTGAGCGAGACACTGGGAGGAGGACTGGAGAGAGCGGACGGCGTCGGTCAGGTCGGCAGGCTCAGCGGAGACTGCAGCCGTGAAAAGGAGGATAGCAGAGGCGAAGACACGCATGGCAGTCACGATCAGAGGGGACGCGGGGGTCTTAGGTCGGATGCAAATCACGATGTGACTGGCACAACACAAACTACGCGAGGCCCGCAGCGTAGGAAGGCTGCTAGGCCCTCCTGTGGGTGGTGCTGGGGTCAACCGCAAGTTGCAGTTGTTGGGAGCGAGCTCGTCGTGGTCAGGGAACAGGAGGTCCTCCCTGGGAGTCCCTGGGGAGAGAGGTTTTGAGTTCATGCTTACAGGTGTGGAGAATTTCGAACAGATCTCGTGAGTTGACTCATCTCTGCTAAGACCTGGCATCAAGCGCTCATATCACGCGGCGCCGACTTCCTTCGTGTTCTTCTCGGAGAGAAAAGCCGACCTCGACGCTATATCCACTACTTCTGGATCGGGGTCGGCTCCTTTTTAGAAGTCATAACGAGCAATCAAGTGGATTTGCGTTGGCGTCTTCCGATGGCGAGATCTGATACTGACAATGCCAAGCGGCTGGCGTCCTACTCTGCTCTCATCTCATCGCCAGCAATTTCTGGTACAAAAGCGACTTGATTGCCGTCGAGGTCCTGGATCTCTCACGAGATTCTACGTGGGATTCCTCACTAAAACTTTCCCGACTGAGGCAGGGGGTTGACCGGGTCATGATTCAAGGTGTGCTGATCGCGGACACGACACGAAATGTCTGCCTCTCGCGTGGGATCGGGAAGCGGAATCTTCAATGGTTTGGATACGATTGAGAGTTGCGTGAGGTCTTGGGAGGAGGTCGATGTCAACCAGATAATCTTGGAGGAAAGTGCGAATGCCACCTTGCAACCCATCGCGCCATCTCCTTCTCATTTATCTTCTTGCACAGCCTTCCACAAAGTTCAAGTCCTAGCGTTGGATGTCTCCACCCAATATGTTTGCGATCATGGATGTTGGTTTTTCGAATGAAGCGATGATTGATTTCGAACGGGATATCATACGAACGGTCAGGTTAGCACTTCGTTGTCTTTTGTCTGTTAGGCCACAAGAGACCGCTCCGAGACAGTGTTATTGTACTGTAATGCGTCAGTGGCTGTGGAGTCCACAGTGGACCTCAGGCCGTCACTGCGTTTGGCACATTATTTCATTAGAACGGTTGGAAAGTCTGTCTGTCACAGTCGCAGTCTCTGTCCCAAAATTCGAACCACTCGCCCGCTGATTTATTTGGTCTCGTGGGCCTTCACGAGTCACGGGACGACTAGATTATTGTATGGGGTGTGGCTCTTCTTCTAACAACCCAACTCTCGAAATGATTGAAATGATATGGCGGTCACGCTGCCATTTGATGCAGTGGTCTCGAGCAAAGAGTAGGATGAGATGAGGTCCAAAATTCAAGCACGAGGCTGTGGAGACTCGACTGGAGTCCACAGTGAGTGTGGACTGGCACGCTGAGCTGAGGCAACGGCGACTGGATCGTCCAGTCTCGGTTTGACTTCGAAGAACAGCAAAGAATTCCTGCACTGGCCGACAGCTCCTCCTTCTCTCATGGAAGCATTCACCCTGACTCAGGCCGCCAGGACTGCAACCCGAGATCGAGGCCTACAGAACTGATGGCGTTGCCTGCCCTCCAATGGCCACTCGGCATGGCGCATCAGTAAGCTCTGCCTAAGCCGACTGATGTTCTTGTTTGTATTGACCGTGCGGCCCGAAGGATAAAGGGCCTCCAGTGCAGGACGGCCTCGTCCGACATCGGTCGCCTGCCACCATTGCTCAGTCCGCATTTTGCTCCGCCCCACTCAAGTTGCCCACTCAACCACCTCAAGCTTCAAGCATTTCAACTTCTGACAGCTGTCTGGCTTCAAGATGCACGCTCTCACCACCACCAGCGTCCTCCTCGCTCTCGGAACTGCAACCTTCGTGGTCTCTGCCCAAGACCTCCCTTCCTCCGTCCAAGAACTGTCGCAGGATGCGCTTGAGCAGCTCCAGAAGGAACTTAGCGAGTGGAAGCAGAGCGCCGCAGGACAAGAGGCTGCCAAGAACGGCTTCCTACCATCCAAGTCCAAGTTCTTCACCCAAGACGTCGGCTCGAACCCTGAGCTGCAGCGTCTGCTGGACGCCAAGCGCGAGATCGCCGTGATCCAGAAGAGCCAGCCGCTCGCCCAGTTCTCCATCGCCACGCCCTTCGCGCTTCTCACGCCCGACGAGTTCAAGGCCTACGCTCAGAAGAGCAACGGACCAGACATTCCGTTTGACGAAGTCGCCACGCCAT
>JAADXB010000523.1:0-12526 GCA_023337495.1 Pythium diclinum
AAGTACAACCGCTCCTAGACGCATGCATCATCCTGTTGAGAGACCCTGGCATTGAAAGCGGCCAAAAATGAACGAATGAACCCTGTCTATGTGTGTGTTTATCCTGCAGAGTTGTTGCCTCTCTAGCTGCAACTCTGCTTCTGTTTCTCACGTGTACGTCTTCATGGCCCCGCCTCCTCGCTCGCCGCCTTCGTGGCCAGACAGCAAAGGCTGTCGAGGGGACGGCACCTGGCCGATTGTGATCCCCACGGGCGTCTCCAGTGAGAGATTGAAGCCCTGCGAGAAGATCTTGCTAGCACGAGGCGACAGCGTCCGTCGCTGCGAGTGGCGCAGCAGGCGGTGGTACAGCAGACCGCCCAGCAGCGCCGTCGTGTTAAGGATCATCGTGAGCTTGGACTTGGTGAACTCGTTGATGAGCACAAACGTGCCGATGAAGAACGGCATTGTCAACGCCATCACAAGCCCTCGGTCTGAGAGGTTCACTTTGTACGGCCGCTCGAGTTCTGGCATGATGTATCGCAGACGCACGACGGCGCAGAGTTCCGTCACACACGAGAGAGCCGAGAGGAAGTTGTCGACGCCCAGGATCACGTTGAAATCGAACAGCGCCATGAACGAGATGATCCCGTACGACAGCAGAATGGATCGGCGAGGCACACCCGTCTCCGCGGATCGGCTACACAAACGCAAGCACAGCCACTATTAGAAGAACAGCTCCAGACTTGTAGGATGTTGAGGAAAACAAAACTTACCCGATGAAGTAGGACGGCGCGAGGCCGAGGTCGGCCATGCCGGCGAGCATGAAGCCGTTCTTGGTGAGCTTGGCGATGTACGTGCCCATGTTGCCCAGCACGGCGCAGACGAGGAACCACGAGCGCAGCAGCGGCCCAGCGATCTTCTCGGCGATGAGCGGGTAGTAGCCGTCCTCCCAGGTCTCGTACGGCGGCTTGTTGACGCCCGAGGCCGCGAAAAATGGCACCGAGTACGTGAGCGCGACCATCAACACCGTAAGCGTCATGGCACGCGGGTACGTGCGTCGTGGCTCGTCGATCTCACTGGCATAGGCGCCTGCAGCGTCAAAGCCGCTGTAGCACCAGTACAATACGCTGAGGAGATGGCTCCACTCGGCGTCTGGCCGCACGACAAACCAATTGTCGACGTTGATTTGGGGAATCGCGATGTACACGAGCACGAAGAACGGTAGGATCATGCCGACGCCCAGCACGAGAAGGAAGCGGCCGACGGCGTCGATGCTATGGATCGTCGGCAGCATGAATAGCGTCGCAGCAGTCAGGCGGATGAGGTACATCCACCAAGGCACGACAAACGAGTTGATCGTGGCGTCTGGACCAAGCAGAGCAGCGACCAGCGAGTCGACCATGAGACACGGGTAGATGGCATTGTCGATGACGCCGCCGACCCACGACCAGTAGCCAATGTGGAAGCCCATGGGCCGTCCAAACGCCTTGCCCACCCACGTACAGAAGCTCGAGTCGGTCGGGAATGCACTGAATAGCTCCGCAAACGACAGCGCCAGCGGCAGACACCATACAAACGGGAAGATCATGGTCGCGAGGATGCCCACCATGGGTCCGCAGGACGCAACGATGGGCTCTGAGCCCCACGGACCGCCGCTCACATTGAAGTACGTGATCAGCGCGACGCTGAACACGCCCATGCGCTTCTTGCCGCTGCCCATTTGTCTTCAGATCTGGTTGTCAAATTGGGTTATCGGAGACCGTCGCGAGGCGCGGAAAGTACGTTTTCAAATGAGCTTCTAACGACGAAGACAGACGAGGACTGGCGCGGTCAGTAGCCAAGCAAGGCGGCGGTGAAGTGCACGAAGGCGACGACGCTGGAGAAGGAATGTCCTGCAGGCTGTGGGGGAAGCCACGTCGAAGTATCCGTTCTCTTCCTCCGTTTCACCGTCTGCAGTCGTCAGCTCAAAGGTCACTCACTACTGGCACAGACTCAGACTCAGAAGAAAGTACGTACGTGTGGACCACAGATTTGGACGTCACATAAATCGTGTAAAACAGAACGCTATAATACGAATTTAGAGCTAAAATAGCAACACAAAACATGTTTTAGCAGTTTAGTGAAGTTGTATCACTCATGCGAAGGTTGCTGGTGCTGCTGTGGGCTTCTCGCCCAGCGTACGTAGTAGCAGAGCCCTTGCGGTCGTCGCCAGTACGTTGAATAGCGAGTAGTCCGTTGGCGTCATGGCCTTACGAGGGCTGGAGTCCACGACGCTGAACGTGGCCATCACGAAGCTTTCGTCGGGTCCTAACAGCGGCACGCCACAGTAAAACCGGCCTCCGCAGTCGGTCGTGAGCGTGAAGAAGCGACTGCGAATGTCGCGGCCCATGTCCAGCACCACGAGCGGGTAGACGTTCTGCAGTGTGTAGGCACAGAAGCCGTCGTCGCGGTCGAGTTTCGAGACCGAGAGACCGTGCTTGGCGATGTAGAAGGTCTCCGTTCGATGCACGACTGATACAAACGCCATCGAGCAGCGCAGAGCCGACGCCGCAACAGCACACAGCGCGTCCAGCGTCACAATGGGGCTTGGCAGGCTCAGCAGTTCGAGTTTGTCGACGCGACGCAGTCGGTCGGGATCATCGATGCCAACGGGGCTCTGCGGATGGTCCGTCTCCTTGTTGAAGGGCAAGACGTACTGCCGCCGCGTCATGTCGAAGCTGAGCATGCAGTCACGCCGAGCAATAACTGGGATGGCCATTAGCTCGGCGAGTTCTCCAGCGGCCTCGCTGATCTCGTCATTTGGTGCTTGCTTCATGACGGACAGTGATCCGTTGGAGATGAAGTCCTCGACATCCTCAGGCGACAGCACGCGCACGAGCGTCTCCACCACTACGGCACAGGCTTCACGGTCACCTTCGCTGTTGGCAGTGGCCATCAGCTCCACGCACGTCTTCGCTAGCGTTCTGGATGAGTGGACGCTCTGTGCTTCGTCGTGGTCTCCACTGATGATGAGAGGTAAGCTGGGTACCAATACCCCACGCCGGTAGTCGTAGACGCACTCGTTCACTCGTCCGTAGCATGGCTCGCAGACCTTGACTGGTGACTGGAGCCAGCCCATGGCGTGAGTCTCGACGTCGACGTCACGCGAACACTTGAGGCAGACCCACAACGCACACAAATGGCAAAAGTGGCGCCGTCGCAGGAACCCGAACTCGGCTTCACACACTGGGCAGTGCGTCACTTCGACTTGTGCGGCTTCCACGTCTTCCACTTCGTACACGACGTCAGGATACGCGATGATCTGGAAGCCCAGGCGACGTCTCTCCACGAAACTCCACAGGATCTCGGTCACTGCAGCTATCCGCGCGATGAGCTGGTCGCTGACCTTGCTAGTCGACCAGCCAAATGACTTGGTCGCGTTGCGCTTCTTCTTCTTGCTCATGTACACAGCCACTGTCGTTGTGTGGTCGGCGCCTCGCTGCATGAAGTACCCGACTTGCGTGTCGCCCAGCACGGCGTGGTCCGTCCCAGCGGCCGATGCCATGAGCTGCAGGATACGCGACGACGACGACGCGTTAGGTGTTGGAGCCACTGTACAGTCGATCACTTCCATGGTCTCCTCTGCAACCGCCTTCGGAAGTTCGTCGTTTCGCCGCATGAGCTTCCACATCTGAGCCGCACTGTCTTCCAACTTGGTCCTCGGCATCGCCACCGACTTCACACTGACCTGCACAGGCTCCTGGCCGTCTCTATCGACGGTCTCATCAACCTCTGACGTCGTCGACGAGACGGTCTCCAGTATCCCACCAGCGTCCAGCTTCTCAGACAAACACGCGACCATCGCAGCATCCAGCTCGTCCCACTGCGTCGTCGCCAGTACGCTCTGCAGCTCACGGAACGTACAGGGCAGCGTCTTCTTCACCACGACGTAGTCTCCGTCCTTCTGCTGCTTCTCCCACGCCTCCGTCTTGCCCCGTGAGCCCGCAGCATTCACTTTACTCGCCCTGGGCTTCCATTCGTCCTGCGCTGCGTCCAGCAGCAGTCCTCGCACCAGCGACTCCATGGCATTCCGCGCATCGTCCGCGATCTTGCGCACCAGGCGCGTGCGCTCTGGAAACGCCACGTCCGTCACAACTCCGTGCCTCAGTCGTCTCTGGATTCGCGTCTCACGCATTGCCTTGTACCGCGGGTCCTGCGCACTGCCGTTGTCGTCTTGCAGCTCGTCGTCGTTCTCCGTGGACGCGCCGAATGACGCGCTATGCGTGCTCTTGAAGTAGCGGACGCTGGGCGTCGAGCGGAAGCGCACGCGCGGCGCCTCTTCCTCCGCAGATCCAACGGCGCGCGAGCGGCGGAACGCCTCAGCTGCAGAGGCACTCGTAGTACTAGTAGTTGTAGTGGCCATGGTGACGTCCTTCCTGAGTTTTTCTGTGGGTGTTTGGTTTGGTTTGGTTATGTGAGGATCGTGGGAGAGACTTTCAAAAATGAAAGTCTCACTTGAGAAAAAGAAACGAAATTGGATTCATTATGAGAGGTTTTTGGAATCATTGGATTCCCTAGGTGAGCTGGATAAAGCAGTCAGTGATCCATTCATAGAGGTAATTGGGTACCTAATGTTACCTACACATGGGTACACACACACGAAGCCAACTCTGTCAGTGGGTGTATTTAGTGAATTCTTTTACAGGATCGCATCGCTACCTGCACTGGTAGGATACGACGTAAGCAGAGAGGGCAGCGTACTCGCTCGCTCTGTGCATCGCAGGCAGACGTCGATCCTCTGAGACTTGATAGCGTCGCCTTCCGTGAGGACTTCGCGGCGTTCGAGGCAGCGTCTGCAGGCCAATTGGCGGCAGCACGCACACGGCCGACTGCGCGTGGCTACGCCCACAGACGCGTCACACACACAGCAGCGACTGGCCGCGATGGGCATGCTGTCGCTCACTTGGTAGAGCCGGTAGTACGTACTGAGCCGCTGGCGGTCGACCATTGCAACGAGCCCGCACAGCGTGTCGGCCATGCGACGCACGAGTCGAATGGCCTGCCTGGATACGCGAAGGTCTCCACTGTTAGTTGCTGGATTGGCTTCAGCGTAGAAGAAGATCCGCGTGAACTGGGCTTCTGGATCCTCTCTGACCACGTAGCCGACGAGCAGGTCTCCTATTGGAGACGGCCGCTGCCTCGAGCTTCTACCGGTCGTGATGGTCTGGAGCACGCGCGTGACGGCCATGGCGTCGACGTTTTCCTCCAGATACTCGAGGAACTGCCACTCACACAGCCTCCGTCGCAGGCGGTTGCGAAGTAGTAGCGTAGCAGAGTTCACGGCCATCTTGATGGTGCTGAACGCCGTCGACAGCGTCGTCGGCCGCTCATACTGGGACGACTGTCGTCGACTGAAGAGACTGACACGCCGTCTCGTACTGATCGCGACAGACGACCTTCTCGACGGTCTCTCCCCCGACGTCTCCACCGAATGCACGTTACGACCGAGGATGTACACGTTGCCAAACAGCGCGCTCATACACTTGTGGAAGTCGGCCGTGTTGTCGGTCGAGAATGCGTTCATGATCTCTCTCAGACTGCTGGAAATATTGAATCTCGCCACGAGTTTGTACTCGTCGCGTCTTGAAGTCTGCAAGTCCAGTACTTGGCACTCGGTCGTCGAGGCCACGCGAAGCTTGCGCTTGCGCCAGCGACCGATGAGCGCCGGCCGCTGCGATAATGCTTCGACCTTCTTCTTGGCCACGCGTCCTAGTTTTAATAGCGCGGCTTCGTCTAAAGCAGCAGACGCACGAGGCCTTGGAGGTGCGGCGGAGGACGACGCGACCACGGCGACCATGGAGATGTCGTTGTCTTCGTACGGCGTCGCGGTGTCTTCGGACGCGGTCGTCAACTGCGTGCCGTTGGTGTTCATGCTGCTGGCGTCGCTCACGACACTGAGAAACGACGAAATGTCGGACGAGCGCTTGGATCTGTACGCGGATGCGGATACTGATGGACGCGCGAGGACGCGGTCGTACGACCAGCGGTGCTTGGCTCGCTGCCGCTTCACGGCCGGGATCGTGGGCGCCAGTGATGCTGTCGTTGCCATGGTCACGGTCTCACTTGGCACCATTGGGGGTGTTTGATTGATGCAGCAGCGATTGATTGATGTACGGACTGCTGAGTTCGCGTGGCTTCTTTCTGTGTGGGGTCAAGTGTCCCACGCGGTCTTGGCGTGTTGTGAAGCGGTTGATACTATTCGGGAGAATCAATTTTCTCACTGAAAATCAATCAATCAACCAGACAGTCGCACTGTTCCGCGAGATACGTCGACGCCTCGTCGGCACGCCCAAGTGGATTTCTGTCCGCGTTGAAAAAAGCAACCACGGGGAAACGCGCGACGGCGGAGGTGACCACACGAGTGAACCTACGCAGTGTCGGACGCGCTAATGCTTCCACGACGCCTGTGCGTCCGTCCGTGAGGCAGTTTTTCCGCTTCAGCCGCCACGCTCGATGGTATCACGCCCACAAAACTTCTCGAACGCATCCAGTTGCCAGCGTGCCGCCAATAGAACTGGCGAACAGAGATGGAGCTCTTGGCGTCGGCGGCTGATGGCGAAGAGATCACGTCTGTAATATGAGATATGGAAAATCAAAGGACATCGATTGTATCGATTGTTGATGTACTATAATAGAATAAATAAGTTCATGAATGCGTGACGTCCAAACCCAAGACTAGTTGCACATCTAACATAATGCATTACATAAATCCACTAGCCATCTCTCTTACGATCAATGTTTCACAGGATCATTGATTTTCGTAGTTCGAGCGGGTTTTGTTGATTTCGATGAAATTTTGGAGATCTCGCATCATTTCTCGTTTAGAATCAAGGTGGTCCACACCATAGTTAACCTTCTTCGCCGAGTGACCGTTGGGCGAACGAATCCAATCAAAATGACAGGCACGTCCTTGGGACGACGCACGATCAAGCGCGCCATCGAGTTCGCAGGCGTCGGCTTGCACTCTGGGAAGCACGTCCGCATCCGCGTTACCCCGCCCTCCACTGTGGTACCCTCGTCGCCTTCCTCGAGTAGCGGCATCGTGTTCCGCCATCCTGGTCGTCTGCCCATCCACGCCAATGCTGACGCTCTGGATCCGTCGAAGAGTTTGCTATGTACGCAGCTGCGAGCACTGGACGATAGCTGGCGCATTTCGACAGTCGAGCACTTGATGGCGGCGCTCGTAGTTGCTCGTGTGAGCGACGCGGCGGTCGATCTTGTCGAGTGCGACCACACTGACCGAGTCGTGGAGATGCCGATCCTGGACGGCAGCGCGCTACCGTTTGTTGACGCCATCCAGCAAGCTGGAATCCACGAGTCGACTGGAACGGAGCCACCGTTGCCATACATCCGTGTGAAGCGACCAGTGCAGGTGCTGATGCAGGACAAGGCCGCGTGGTTCCTGCCGATCCCCGACCAAATCCCAGGCACGATCCCACCGACGCTGCATGTGGCGGTGCAAGTGAATTACCACCACAAAGGCCTCGGCTCACGGCATTTCCAGTTCACGCTGAGCAGTGATGCTGATGCGAACTTGGCGGCCTTCAAGGAGCAGATCGCGCCGGCGAGGACGTTCACGTTCGAAGACGAGATCGCGTGGATGCAGGCAAATAAACTGGCGCTGGGCGGGTCGTTGGAGAATGCGGTCGTGTTCAAGAACGCTCAAGACACCTCGCAAGCCATCCAGGTTCTGAACCCCGAAGGACTCCGCTTCTTAGACGACGAGTGGGTGCGTCACAAGCTGCTGGACTGTATCGGAGACCTTGGTTTGGTCGGGATGCCCGTGCACGGCCACTTCGTCGCCACGAGTCCAGGCCATGCGCTCACGCACCACGTCATTCAGGAGCTTCTGTCCGATCCAGCCAATTATGACGTGATAAACTAACTAGTGACGTCAACCTCAGAATACCACACTCCCCATTCAAAAGATCGCACCCCCCTTCGCACAGTTCAAGGTCTTCGACAAACCTGAGTCGGGGAGGAACCAACGCGCGTAGGAATGAATGAATGGACGAGGACAGTGTCTGAAGTATCTCGATCTCGGCATCTTGGCAAATGGTCGGAGCCGCGTGGGTTCATAACGAAGTCACTGCTTCCTGTACCCACGCACAGTGTCTGAGGTGCGTGGGTACAGTACAGGAAGCTTGATCGTGCACAGTGCAACTTGCAGTGCCGTACCCACGCAGCGAGTCCCTCTGAGCGAGGGCCAATGCCGCCAAAACGGTTCTGGTATCGACGGACGTCCAGGACCTAATACAAGCGTGGGTACAGCACACGCACTGGATTGGGTACATGTCAGCTTGAATAAAGAAGAATCCAGCTGAGGTCACCACGCCGTCATTCACATCTGTATTATAGGCTTCTGTATTAGGCGCATGGGTTCAGATTTGCCTCCGAGAATTGTTCACGCAGCCGCTTGGACCCTTGGGACTCCCGATGAGACTCCCATTGGGAGCCAGTAACAGCACTACGCATGACAGGCTCTCCATCGAGGAGACTCTTCAACCGCTCCTCAATGGGAGGGATGACCTACCTGATTTATGAACCGCCCTCTGAACCATCGCTTCCTTTGGGTTCTTTTTCTATTTTGGGTCCGGATTGGTCCACTTCCGAAACTGTCGTAGCCCCTACAACTAAATTAGGTGGGTGGAAAAACTGCAATTTCGGTCACCATGACCCTAAACCCTAACTCAGAGGACCTCTATTCGGGTTATATTCACCAAAAAATCACGATCACGACCAGTTTTTGATTATCGCCCAATATCTGGATAGTACTTGATGGACGGCGCCCAATGAAAAGCAAGGAACGGGGAACATCAGAGGCAGCCTCCTCTGATGTTCCCCCTTTCCTTGTTCTTTTTCCATCGGAATCCCCTTGGTGGAAAAAGAGCACGGCCGACCCCTTCGATTGTCTGTCTCCAAGTCGACTCCATCACTGGAGTTCATTTCCAATCTTGCCTTCTTCCACCGAAGCACTTCAGCTCCACTCCCCTCCATCAATCAATCACCATGTTCGCCAAGAAGCTCATCCTGATCGCCGCCGCTGTGGCGCTCGCCATGACCAGCGTGTCCGCGGAGGCGCAGGCGTCGCACATCAAGATCCATGTCGGCAAGATCCACCACAAGCAGGTGAACGAGACGGCGCCAGTGGTGATCTCGAGCACGGACGGCAGCGTCGAAGTGGATGTGGACATTGAGGACAGCGACAGCGGCAGCGCGGACGCTGACAGCGCCGACGCCAGCGGCGAGGACTCGACGGACGGCAGCGACGTTGACGCGAGCACTGACGGCAGCGAGGACTCGACGGACGGTAGCGCCGACGAGGCCAGCACGGACGGCAGCGACGACTCCACCGACGGCAGCGAGGACTCCACCGACGGCAGCGAGGACGCCGATGTCGGTGATGACAGCACGGACGGAAGCGACGACGACAGCACCGACGAGGTCGCGCCAACCAATGCGCCAACGACCGCGCCAACGGCCGGTCCTACCACTGGCCCTGTGACCTCGGGCTCGGCGGCGGACATCGACATCACCATCGACTTTGACGATGACTCGAGCGCCGCTGATGACAGCACGGACGGCTCGGAGGACCGTGACGGTGACTCGGCTGAGCCAACCGCTGACGACGCGTTCTGCACGGGCAATGACGAGTCGCCAATGAGCGTGGAGGGTGTCGAGGGCATCTTCTGTGTGTCGGGCCAAGCCTGTGTCGCTGACATTGAGGGCGCCTGCCCAGAGGAGCAGGAGGGTCTTGAGTTCGGCGCGTACTGTGGCACCGTCAAGTCGGGTGTGCTGGGCTGCAAGCCGAACACGGCGGAGTCGCTCAAGCACCACAAGAAGGCCAAGGCCCACGGCAAGCACCACGTGAGTGTGAAGCACGCCAAGGCCAAGCACGCCCACCACAAGAAGCCGGTCTTCGTCACGGCCGCCAAGAAGACGCACCACAAGAAGCCGGTGATCGCTAAGAAGCCGGTCTCCCACAAGACGGTGTCGCACAAGAAGACCCACCACAAGAAGACCCACCACAAGAAGCCCGTTGTTGCCAAGAAGGTCACCGCCAAGAAGGTCGCCGCCCACAAGAAGACCACGCCTGCCAAGCACGCGTCGCCATCGGTGAAGAAGGTCGCGCACAAGCACGGCTCGGTCAAGGTCACCAAGACCGCGGCCAAGAAGACCGAGCACAAGAAGAAGACCCACCACAAGCAGCACTAAGCGTGGCAGTTCGTAGAATGAACGACGCTCGGACCCGACGCCAACACGGAGCTCGACCGGTCTCCGGTAACTGGACAGTGATTTTTCTGTAATAGCACATTTTCTTCATTCATCAAACGCATTCTCCATCAACGCCCCGTGCTTACCGGAAGGCCGGTGGCCGCAACTGGCGCCCGTGTAATGTGGACGATTACCTCAATGTGCATTTGATTGATGTACTGTACCGTGTACACACGGATTGCTGAGTTCGTGTGGCGGTTTTCCCACTGAAATTAATGAGTCGCGTGAATCGATTTTCTAGGTGGAAATACAGTACGAGGGTCGAATTTCTGTCGTCGTTGAAAAAAGCCAACCAGGGGAAAACACGCGACACAGGTGACCGCATGAGTGAACCTACCTCCTACCCAGTGGTCACCACTGTGGTGCTACCGGTATGCCGGCTGCGTGTGTGCTTCCACGACGACTGTGCGTGCGTCCGTGACGGGGTATCTTCACGCCCACAAAAGAAACTTCCCGAACGCATTCGGTTGCCTGCGTGCCGCCAATTGAACCAGGGAAACAAGAGATGGAGCTCCTCGCGGTGGCGACTCAAGGCAAAGGGGAGTGGTCTGTTGTTGATCTTGTCGAGTGCGACCACGCCGACCGAGTCGTGGAGATACTGATCTTGCACCGTCCAAGATCAGTATCTCGTTGGAGTCCATTGGACGGCAGCACGCTACATGTACCATTTGTCGAGGCTATCCAGCAAGCTGGAATCAACGAACCGAATACAGTGCCGGTATGTAGAAGAACAAGGGAGCCACCATTGCCATACAGTACCTCCGCGTGGTGATGAAGAAGATAGATTTCTAGCAGATAGCACTGCACAACATCGCAATCCAGGCGCTACTTTAATATAATACAGTACGCCAGGTGCAATGCAACTGACAGGGCCGTACTTCCGGGGACGACGATTCCGCTGGACAGTATCAACGGATGCACAGGACTCAATACGAGCGTGGGTACTGTAATTCACCGACTTGATTGGGTACAGTACGTCAGCAAGAAGAGAATCCAGCAAAGGCGACACTCACAACTTGTGAGCAGTCTACTGCACTGTGTACAGTAGACTTGTACACTGTAATGTGGACACTGCAGGGAGCCTGGTAGGTTCATAGGTTAAAGATTACGTCGGAGAACTGTTACCGCAGCCACCATGGAGCCCACCACTCATCGTGTGTATGAGCGCCTCTCCACGGAAGCTGCCTAATGGGCTGTCCATTGGGAGGGATGACCTACCTGATTTATGACACAGTCACTTCGTTTGGGATCTTTTATTATTTTGGGGCTGGTTTGTACACTCTCCAGCCTCGTCAGCTAAATTCGGTAGGTGAGAAATCTGCCATTTCGGTCTAAACGGCCCTAACCCTAACTCAGAGGACCTCTATTCGGGTCAATACTTCACCAAAAACACACGATTACGGCCACTTTTCGATTATGATATAATACAAAAGACGAATGCCAATACCAACAGTGCAGCACTTGAAGCCATTCTTGATGGACGCGCCCAATAATGAACAACGACAAAAGCGTTTCCTGATTCTTTTTCCATGGGAGCCTTCCTTGTGAAGCAAATGGCCCGTGTCCGCAAGTCGTCGCATCCATCCCTTGAGCTCATTTCCGATCTTGCCTTCCACCACCGAAGCAACAGCTCCACTTCACACCCACCCCACTCCATCAATCAATCACCATGTTCGCCAAGAAGCTCATCCTGATCGCCGCCGCTGTGGCGCTCGCCATGACCAGCGTGTCCGCGGAGGCGCAGGCGTCGCACATCAAGATCCACGTCGGCAAGGTCCACCACAAGCAGGTGAACGAGACGGCGCCAGTGGTGATCTCGAGCACGGACGGCAGCGTCGACATTGATGTCGATATTGAGGACAGCGACAGCGGCAGCGTTGACGACAGCGCCGACGCCAGCGGCAGCGCTGACGACAGCGCCGATGCCAGCGGCAGCGAGGACTCGACGGACGGCAGCGACCTGGACGCCAGCACTGACGGTAGCGAGGACTCGACGAGTGGCAGCGAGGACTCGACGAGTGGCAGTGACGATGCTAGCATGGACGGCAGTGACGATGCCAGCACGGATGGCAGCGACGACAGCACGGACGGCAGCGTGGACAGTGCTGACGGCAGCGACGCCGATGTCGGAGACGACAGCACCGACGGCAGCAACGACGATAGCACGGACGGCAGCAACGACGACGCTAGCACGGACGGCAGCGACGCCGATGTCGGAGACGACAGCACCGAC
>JAADXB010000524.1:0-12519 GCA_023337495.1 Pythium diclinum
ATGACCTTCTGGAAGATGCCGAGCGAGACGATCTCGGGGACCACGTTCGACAGGATCGCCATGCCAGCCTAAAGCAACGACAACGACAACGACAACTTAGCCACCTATCAGGCCCCCTTACAAAAATTCGTGTACATACGTGAAGGAGATTGCCGTGCTTGGCAAAGAACGACGGTGGCAAGCCGATCTCGATGGGGTCGTGGAAGCACTCGCCCGTTAGATCGCTGAGCATGCGGATGCGCACGGTGGGCTTGTTGACGTCCTGTGAGTCGTACTCCAGTGTCCACAACGCTGGGAATCGACGCTGGAATTCGTCTGCGACCACCAGTTTCTTCAACACGTCGACTTTGCTGACCACCTCACGCACGAGCTCTTGTGTGCGAAGCTGCTGTAGGGCACCTGGTGTGCGCCAGGCCTTCTCGATGAACCAGTCGATATCACGAGGAAGCCACGGCATCATCTCCCATACTGTCGACTCATCCTTGCCCATCCAGCGAGCGTCCTGGAGCAGGTTCAGCGCCCTGCTGAGCCGGTGGCGGTTCGTCTTCTCATTGTCATCGCTCGAGTCGACGACGTAGCGAGATACTAAAAGACCAGGGTATCCGTCCAGCACAGTCTCGAGTGCCATCACGTAGTACCTCAAGTACTGCCAGCCACCACGGACGTCCACCACCGCTGCTTCCATTCGAATCACGTCTCGAGACGAGCCACTGGCGGACAGTGTGATCAGCGCAGCACAATCATCTTGGACGAAAGCCTCGATACGTTTCGGACGTACGTGGCGCTTGATGGAAGAGCTGTAGCTTTGCACAGCAAGGTGTTCGAACACGGTCTCCGATACTTCGGCTGATAACTCGTACTCCCAGCAAAAGTGAGAAGCTGCGTCAACAAGGCCATGGCGCTTCACCATCGACGCTTGTTGACGCAGACATCGCTGTGGCTCGGTGTGGTCTCCGCCCTGGTTGCTCAATTTCCAGTACGTCGGGATGATCAAGTCCGAGTCCCAGTCCATTTCTGCGTTGTCGGCTGGGTACGCGAGTTGGAAGTATTGCAGGAGTTGCTTGAAGGCGAAGGTGAGCTCGTCATCGAGATCTCTCCACAGCGGACGGCTTCGTACGATATCATGCGTGAGTCGTCCTTCTTCGACATAAGCGGTCGGTTCACTTGCTGCCGTCTTCGTATACTCGTGGGTCACGATCTCACGCACAAAGTCTAGCACAAGCGTCGGATCCAAGACCACCGTGTCCTTGAGCACGCCTGAGGCTTCATGCTGATACCACAACACGTCACCAAGATCATGCAGCGTCTGGAGAATCTCTCTGCACTCGTCTGCTTCTAGGTCGTCGATCTCTCGCATCAGAGCAGAGCACAGTGCGCGTACAGGTACAATGGTGTTCGCAATGCGATCGGCGTGGCTCATTCGCGCAGCCTCCTCTCGCCGACGGCAGATGGACTCCAGCACACGCGTGTACTTGATCGGCATCAGGAAGCTGCGGCCTCCACTTCCTGTGAGCTTGAGTTCAAGCGCTTCTCGCGCCTGCAAAATCGATTTGACCCTTGCACTGCTCACGACCAGCCAGTCCTTGGTGAACAAATGCTGGAGCGTCGCCTTGAGCGAAAGGAAAACCGACCGGTCTTCCTGGGACGAGTCGTCACGGTCAACATCACCAAATGACTCGCTGGATAGCCGATCGCCGACATGTGCGAGCTCCTGCTCAATCTCTTGGGCAAACGTCTTCATCCACTCACTCAGTCGCCAGCTCAGATCCATCCACAGTCGGTTGGCGTGGCTCTCGCTCTCGACCTTGTCCAGCTTGGTACCGACGACCACAAACTCGGCATCGGCCTGGCGCGACACGATCGCACGCACCCAGCGAAACACGTTTGCGCGCAGAAAACGAACCATCGCATTCTCACCATCGCGTGCGTGGACTGCGTTTTGGGTCTCTTGCCACGCGAGATCGTACTTCTCCAAGTCGACGCACAGCATATACAGCGTGCGCTTGGAAAAGAACATTGCGTGGGCGACCTGGTACTCGTCTTGACCGGCAAAGTCCCAGAACGTGATCTCGTGGCGCTTGATCGTCTTTCCGTCGGCGCAGTGTTCAATAAACGAGTGCGAGAACAGGTCAATGCCGATCGTACGCGCATCAATGTGCACCAGCGAAGGCTCCAGAGACGTCAGCGACTTGACCAGACTCGTTTTGCCCCACTCACTCGGCCCGACCACACAAATCTTGCGTCGCAGCACGAGCTCGTCGGCTGTAGACGCTTGTATATTGGCGAGATACGTCGCGACAGCGTCAGCACCACGCTTGATACTTTCCACTGGGATCTCTTGCAGCACGGCCGCCGGATCGTCCTCTCGTTGCTTGTGCCAGTGGACGATGCAAGCGTGCATACCGACTCGCCACACAGCTTTTGGATCCAACGTCGACTCGGTTTCGCCTTCTTTCGGTGGCTTGTGCATCAGCTTGACCGTTCGCGCCATCTCTCGCACACAACTCGAATCCCACGGCGCACCGCGATCGCACAGCGAGCGGACGATCGGGTACACCTCCCCACAACGTTTCAATCCGCCCCAGATCGCACGATGCAGCGGTGACCGGCGTTGCTACAGTAGAAACGACCACACAGTATTCGTCAGTGCTCACAGCTTACGGTGGCCACCAATTTCCAAGACAGCCCAGGTTTCGAACCTTGTCGACGGCGTTGATATCAGCACCACGATCGATCAGGTACTCGAGTACGGCCAGTTTCTTCTCAGCTGCTGCGTCGTGTAACACCGTCACACCCGCCTGTGTCAAGAGAAACCCACAGCTTGTTCAGTCCCATTGACTTTGTAGGTATCCTTGAAAGTTTGATCTTCACGTACCTTGTTGGTGACGTTCGGGTTGACTCCGCACACTTCGACCAGGTATTTCACGATCTCAAGGTTTCCTTGGCGCGTCGCCGCGTGGAGCAGAGTCACGCCGTTCTGTCCAAACCAAAGCACCGTTATTTTCACAAATCATACAGATAAACCGTCAAAACTGACGGGCTTTTGTCCGTACCATCATGGCAGCATTGGGATCAGCGCCGTGCTCAATGAGATACTTGAAGATCTCCAGGCGTCCGTCTTCTGCAGATACATGGGCCACTACCAGCCCGTGCTGCACAGATCAATCCACGCAATTGTTGGTCAGAATTAGTGTAAATACTCCATCTAACTGCCTTCGCTTTTATGAAAACGTACGTCCATGGCGGCGTTCACATCAGCGCCGTGCGCGATCAGCGACTGTGTGATCTCCAGCCGCGCGTGGCGAGCAGCATAGTGCAGCGCCGTGAAGCCGCGCTACAATAAAACGCCCAGTCCATTAGAAAGAACAAAACCACATCCAAAAGCAGCATTATTAACGTAAAAACGCGATCAACTCCTCACCGGCATGATGGCGTTCACATCGGCGCCGTGCTTGATCAGCAGCTCCACGATCTTGGGGTTATCGTAGCGCACAGCCAGCATCAGGGGCGTGCGCACCGCCTACAGTATCATCCAGAAACCCCAGCGATCCATGAGTTTCCTTGGCCCATTTTACAGCCAAAAGCGACAGCGCGAGCCATAATTCGTACCTTATCTGTCGCATGGACGTCGTGGCCGTTCGCCAGCAGCGCCGCCACGGGCTCCACGTCGTCGTCAGGCGCCGACGCCGCGTGGTGCAGCGTCTCAAACAGCGGCATCTCCACTCCACTCTGCGGCTTCGTTCGTTCTCGCTTTCTGCGAACTGCCCACTGGCGGGCAAGTGATTTTGAACCCAAAACGGGATGCGCTGGCCAATCCGGGAGCTCCCAGTCAGGCGTTGACCAGAATGCGGACTGTCGAAGCGGCCCGTTCGGGAAGTATGGAGGGCGTACGGTGATGCAGTGGGTAGCTGCGGATATGGAGGAACACAGAAAATGCGGTTGTGTGGCTGTGGTGCTGTGGGGGACGCATATACACGCGCGAAGGCGGGGTCACCAGAGAGGCATTTGGCTCCATGTTCGTGCGCCGTCCGAACAGAGAGGTGTATACTATCCGGTTACACTATACGTTTAGACACGTATAGTGTAGAATACACACCCACAGTATCGCTCGTTTAAAGTACGATTGGGTTCAAGCGGACATGGCTACACTCGTGGTCGATGGACTGGACTGGACTACATGCTGCGGGTGCTTCCCCTAGCTGCTAGTGGAGCTGATCTTGCAACGCACAATGCGTTTCGTGGAGGAAGAGCCAGTGTTTCGGAGCTCCACTTCAATTGGGGATGAGCTGAAAGCGAGCTTGGCATCGAGTGAAACGAACGGACGAAGATCCACTTGGCCCTCGCCGATCAGCCTACCAATACGGAACCCATAACGTTAGCCAGCTATCCACCACACACGCTCGGAAATACTCACTTGATCCAGCCAATGCGGCTGCGTCGCTTCACTTGGACCACAAGGCGGCATTCAGGAAGCATCTCCACTGTCTCGATGCCATCCAGAGACATCTTGAGTGTCGGCCACGATGGTGACACGCTGCTATCGGCGTTGGTGGTCGTCGCGCCACTGGCCAACGGGGTCTTCACATCACTATAGAAGAGCTGCCACGTGCAGTATGTCTTGTACCAGTCCCAGTCGGCGAGCCCCGTCACTGTCTCGATACACAGGCTCAGACGTAACTTCGATGGGTAGCGTGGCGTTGACTGTGGTTCTTCGTGAGGCTCCGGGATGGTCGGTGTACTCGACACAGAGTCGGCTTCGAAGCGAGGCTGACACGGCGTCAGCTCCTTCTTGAGCATCCCGATCTCGTGCGCATGAGCCCACACGTACTCGCCCTTGGATGTCGCTGCACATTCGAGATTGCAAATTTCCGTGATCGACAGCTCGTCCAGACTGTCGCTGTGCAGCTTGAGCAGGTCTCTCAACACAGCGATCGCGCCACCAGGAGATAACCCACAATCAGTGGAGCTCTTGACGACTTTCCCAGCTGAAGTCGTCAGATCCATGTGCTCCATGAGGTTATGAATCGCCGTGGCTTGCTGAGTCTTCGCCTCCAACGCTACAACACATCCGCATGTCAGTGACAATTGAGTGATCCACAACCACACGCAAAGGTTACGCACATGATACGGCGCCGTCGATGGCCATCTGAACAACTGGAATCGACAACGAACTCGGCAGCACGTTGGCCAACAGCGATACCCCCTCCTGTTGTTCAAATACGACGCAAGCGCGTAGATCAGACGCTATTCAAGCCCACAATCTCAGCCGTAGGGCACCGCTTACCTTGATATTCGATCCGTGTTTGGCCAAAAACGCTGGTGGTACCTCGATCTCAATCGGCACGTGGTAGCAGCGACCCGACAAGTCACTCAGCATCCGCAGCACCGCAACACGTTCGTCTGGTCTGTACTCCAGTGACCACAACGCAGGGTATCGACGCTGCGACTCGCCCTTCACCACCAGTTTCTGCAGCACGTCGAGCTTGTCGCGCACCAAATGCATCATCTGCAGCTCTTGAAATGCTGCAATGTCTCGCCACGCTCGATTGATGAACCATTCCAGGTCTGGAGGCAGCCACGGCATCTGCACTCGCAAATCGTTCACGTGGCGACCCATCATGATGCTGTCACGAACAGCCTTCGTGGCGGGAGAAAGAGAGTGGCGCTCGCCATCCACCACGACGTACCGAGGGACGGCCAAGCCAGAGTACCCATCCAATACCTTCTCCAGCTTCATCAGGTAGTAGCG
This sequence comes from Pythium diclinum, assembly GCA_023337495.1. Classification (NCBI taxonomy): domain Eukaryota; phylum Oomycota; class Peronosporomycetes; order Pythiales; family Pythiaceae; genus Pythium; species Pythium diclinum. The sequence continues at coordinate 5,750 of JAADXB010000524.1, forward strand.
CATGTTGAGCCACGAGATGTCAGGATCTTGACTCGCAACCTCAACACGAAGCACGTCGTACTTCCCCGCTTCTGGGTGCAGCGTGATCCACGATTGGAATTCTTCGCAACTCGACTCGATGCAGTTGGCTCGCACCTCGCGCTTCATGAACGACGTGTAGCTCTGGACGGCAAACTGCTCGAAGATCGAGTCCGCAAGATCCGCCGACACCTCGTACTCCCAGCAGTGGTGGTTGGCACGTGTCGGCGCATTCACACTAACCGAAGCGGCAGGAACAGACGCAGCTTCGTTCGAGCCCTCTGCTTCCATCTGCGCTTTCCAGTAGCTCGGCACGATGAGATCTGACTCCGGGTCCATCACTTCATCATCCGCCGGATACGCGAGCTGGAACTGGGTCAGCAACATCTTGAACGCGTACATAAGCTCCTTGTCCATGTGTTTCCACAGCGGAAACGTCTCCAACAGCGAGTGGCTGACACGGCCGTCGATACGAGGCTTCTCCTCAGTCTCACTTTGGTTCTCAGAAGAAACGCCGCTCTTCTTTTTGTGCTCGTGGCTGATCACTTCGCGCACGATATCGATCACAAGCATCGGATCGAGGATGACGAAGTCTCGCAGCTCACCCGCTTCTTGATGCTCGTACCAGATCACATCCCCCAGATCGTGGAGAGTTCGTAGGATCTCGCAACACTCGTCGTACTCGAGACCATCAACCTTGTCCATGAGTTGGCGGCACAGCGGACGGAACAGCATCATGCCGCACTCTAGACGATGAGGACCATCACCTGATTGACTTGCTGCAGCCCGCAAATCGGCGATAGCTTTATGCACACGCGAATACTTCGTCCACATGGGAAAACCACGCTCACTAGTTTCGATCGCGTGCTGGATCGCGTCACGCACAGCTACGATCGAGTCGGAACGCGTAACGCTGACCACGAGCCATTTGTCTGAAGCCAGTCGAGCCAGCTTTTCAGTGAGTTCTTGGACACGGGTATTCGTTTTCGTGTTCTCCTTCGTTGAACAGCTCGGTTTACTCCCTGTGAATGCACTGGATGTGTTTGTGACCATGCCGTACTCATCTTCGATCTCCCGCATGTAGTTGAGCTTCCACTGGTAGATACGCGACTGCAAATCACTCCACACTCGCGCAGACTGCTTCTCTTCGTCATTGAGAAGATCGGCCTTCGTCCCGAGGACGAGGAACTCCGCGTCCGTCTGCCGCGCGAAGATCGTACGCACCCAACGGAACACGTAGCGGCTCAAAAACCGGCCCATCGACGCCTCAGCAGCCGCTGGACGGAGACGTTCGATCGCGTCAAGCTGCTCCTTGTACGCATTTACGTCGATAACGATGACGTACACCGTGCGGCGCGAGAAGAACAGCGAGTGGACCACTTGGTACACGTCTTGGCCTGCAAAGTCCCAGAAAGTGACCTCGTGCTGGCGTCCAGTTTGTGGAGACTGGCTCTGCTTGTCCGTGCTGCTCTCTGCCGCTAGATCACTTGCCTGGGAGGTTGTGATTTTGCTGGCGATCGGTTTTGTGGAGATGTCTCGCGATGGCTTCAATGCAGTCGACACAAGCTCGATGCCGACAGTGCGGTCCTTGATGTCCATCAGAAAAGGCTTCATCGTCTCGATCGATCGCACCAAACTGCTCTTGCCCCATTCGCTCGGTCCCACCACGCACACTTTGCATCGATACACAAGCTCATTGGTGTTGGAGCTTGTCGCGTCGGCCAAATACGTCTTGACTGATGTTTCTCCTCGCTGGACAACCTCCATCGGAACCTTTGTTAGCTCCATCACGCCGTCGCGATGTTGCTTCTCCCAGTGGAGAATACATTGCCGGAGCCCCGAGAACCATTGCAGGCGTTGGTGCCGTTCATCAGCTGCGCCCACTTTGTCTGCGCGAATTTCTTCCTTCAACTTCGTGAGTTGTTCTTCGCACTGGGGTGTCCACTCCGCTCCGAAACGGCAGAGTGTAGATATAGTCAATACCGCTACGTGGGCAGATTCACCGAACACTGCCAGCTGAAGCGGCGACTCTCCACTCTGCAAGTCACAACACAACCCACTGTGAGACCAGCCGCATAGCACCATCTTCGCCTTTGCAGCGACTGCATGCTTACCACAGTAGGAGCGTGGGCATCACTTCCAGCTTCGAGTAATTGCCTTGTTTCTTGAAAGAAATGTGCCTCAGCACTGACGTGGAGTGGTCGATACCCTTCCTGTAAAGGACATTAATCTCGTCAGCTTATGTGCTGTCGCTAGGGTCAGGAGCAAATGCGGCACCTTGTCGACTTTGTCAATCACATCCTTCTCTGCAGCTTTGAGAAGGACCAAAAGACAACCACTATCTTTTGCTTCAGCGGCGTGATGCAATGCGGTGCGTCCGTTCTGTCAATACGATTGGGTCAATGCTCGACTGATCATGACCTCATTGACTCAGTATAGAACTCACCTCGTCAATGGCGTTCACGTCAACACCCAACCGCACCAGAAATTCGACTGCCTCCCTCTCCCCCGTCGAACAGGCCACGTGCAGTGCTGTGCCTCCATCCTAATCAATTAGAAAGACCCGTTAGGCGATGTCACAAACATGGTTATGAAACGCAGCATACTTTTGCGAGTGCGTTCGCATCCTCTCCTCTTTCAAGAAGCATCTTCAGCAGTTCGACGTTGCCCCCAGCAGCCGCGGTGAGAAAGACTGACCAGCCCTCGTCCTGTGGGAAATGAAGAACTGTTAGACGATCAACAAATCATCACTGCTCATGCAATTTGGCGGAGTACCCCATCGACGGCCTTTATATCGGCTCCCAGCTGGATGAGAGCCTTGGCTGCGGCTTCGTTTCCTTGAAAACAAGCCAGATGAAGAACCGTCGCGCCGTCCTGAATATCAATGACACCACAATGGTCAGTTGACCAATCGATCTCCAGGAAAGAGATGCCACATACCTTGTCCTTGGCGTTTACGTCAGCTCCCTTTTGTACCAGCAGCTCGATCGTTTCCACACTCCCTCCAGCGGCCGCATGGTGTAGCAAAGACCACCCGTTCTGTCAGGTCACCCGAGCCGTGAACCTCTTTTACAGTACATGTCAATGAACAGCCGCAGCTATCGACGCACCTTGGAGACGGCGTGCATGTCGCCTCCCATTTCCAACAGCAGCTTGATCCTCTTGACATCACCCATTGAAATGGCGTGGTGTAGAGCGGTCATACCATACTACGTGCGCACAGTCGCATCATCAGACTTGGAAATGTGGCTCAATAGTAAATAATAGATGCATACCTCGTCCGGTTTGTGGATACCCGCTAGGTCAGCACTGAGGCCACGTTCGATGAAAAACAGCATTGCCTCTTCTGATCCACTGATTGCAGCAGCGGAGCGGCCATCCTACAGCACCACAACATGTTTGAGTCAAAAATCAGCGTGATCGGACGTTTCCTTGTCGAAAAATGTACCTTCGTGAGACTCTGCAGGTTGGCTCCGCGCTCGACGAGAAGCTTCATCGTAACTACGTTGCCTGATTGGGCGGCCCCGTGAAGGGGTGTATAGCCATCGATATCGACAGCATTCACGTCAGCACCTTCGTCCGCGAGAAACTCCACTACCGGTGGATGACCATTCCAGGCAGCTTGATTGAGCGGAGTCTGCCCATTTGCCTCAACTGCATCCACGCCCAGCCCACTTCCACACAAGTACTTGACAGCATCAAGTTGCCCGTTATTCGCAGCGAGATGGAGCACACTGCTCTGATCCTGTGAGCCACAGTCACGGAGGCGATTAGCATCTTCTGCACAGATTCGAACACTTCCGTCTGCCAAAAGAACCTCGAGTTCTCAATCGTACCTTCATCCGGCTCGACAAATTCGCTCCACGCTCGACCAGAAGCTGGATCGTTGCTACATCGCCCGCCTGGGCGGCTCCGTGCACCGCCGCAGCGCCATCCTCGTCAACGGCGTTCACGTCAGCCCCGCGGTCAAGCAGCAACTCCACCACCGGTAGACGGCCGTTGACCGCTGCTAGCAAGAGCGGCGTCCGCCCATGTTCCTCCACGTCATCAATGTCGAGTCCATTTTCACAGAAGTACTCAACAGCGTCCAGACACCCATGAACCGCAGCGACGTGAAGCGATGTCTTCTCGTCCTACACACAAGAAATATGCCGACAACACGCCATCAGCATCCTCGATCATCCGTGATGCACGTGATGATTCATCACGCTCGCAGACGTCCATCACTTGGCAGGGTCCTAATCGCACCTTCATCCGGCTCGACAAATTCGCTCCACGCTCGACCAGAAGTTTGATCATTGCTACATCGCCCACTTGGGCGGCTGTGTGAAGAACCGCCACGCCATCCTCGTCAACAGCGTTCACGTCAGCCCCGCGGTCTAGCAGCAACTCCACCACCGGTAGATGGCCGTTGGCCGCTGCTAGCAAGAGCGGCGTCCGCCCATGTTCTTCCACGTCATCAATGTCGAGTCCGTTTGCGCAGAAGTACTCGACAGCGTCCAGACGCCCGTTAAACGCAGCGAGATGCAGTACACTCGTACGATCCTGTGTGCCACACTCAAGGATGTTATCAGCATCCTATTCGAAGTTGATGTACATGCACGAGGACATCTGATATCCATTTGGCGGATGACTGCAGTCGTACCTTCAGCCGACTCTGGAGATTGGCTCCACGCTCGACAAGAAGCTTGATCATCTCCATAGTGCCTAGCTCGGCCGCTGCATGTAGAGCCATCACGCCGTCCACATTACCAACGTCCACGTCAGCACCTTGATCAAGCAGAAATTGCACCACTGGCGTATGGTCGCTCAGAGCAGCGAGTAACAGCGGCGTCCGCCCAGCTTCATCCACCGCATGGACGTCCAGCCCGTGAGCACAGCAGTACTCGACAGCATCAAGCATCCCGTCGACCGCAGCGACATGGACCAAACTCCACCCATCCTATTTAACACAATTTCATCGGATGTTAGCATCTGTATTCGGGGCTAAGCACGCGCCACCGAAAATCACAGCGCGGCGAACTCTTAATTGCACCTTCGTCCGACTCTGTAGATTGGCGCCACGCTCGACGAGAAGCTTGATCATATCAACGTTGCCTGACTCAGCTGCCGCATGCAGAGCTGTCGCTCCTTGCTCGGTGGCGGCATTTACGTCGGCGCCTTGATCCAGGAGAAACACCGCCACCGCCCGATGACCTTTCTGTGCAGCTTGAATGAGCGGAGTAAAAGCATCCTAGAAGGTAGTATTTACCAGGCACCCGTATCGTGATGTAAGCCGCCGTACCCAAGAGCAGTCCATATTTTGGCGACTGTACCTCATCGCGAGCATCGACCTCAGCACCGTTCTTCACAAGCTCCTTCACACAGCCGATAGCTCCGCAGATGGCAGCTACATGCAACGCCGATCCACCAATCTTCGATTGTGTCCATCGATTCCGTTCCGTAACCCGTCAGTAACTGTATACAAGAACCAAGATGGACCCATTGAAGGCACACTGCGTACCTCGTTGCGTGAGTTGATGTCCGCTGCCGCCTCCTCCAGCAAGTACTTGATAGCATCCACGTTGTCTGCTGAGGCAGCTGTACGCAACAGAGAATCTCCGCCCTAACACACACGCGCCACGTCAATCCAGTCCAGTTTAATCCATGGTTAATTACTGCGATCGACTCCATCGTGTGGCCTCGTGACGTACCTCTGTTACCAGACTCAGGTCGGCCCCTTGCTTCACGAGCCTCAGCAACACTTCCATACTCCCCGCATCCACAGCCATGTGCGCGGGCGTCCAGCCGTCCTTCAAGACCCATTCATCAGCCTCTTCTACCTCTGTAACCCATACTTCCACTCACTAACACCACGCACCTCATCCAGAACGTCCATATCGTCAAACCCCGCACTCAAAATGATGTCCACGAGCTCCGCTTCCCCTCCAGCCGCCGCCATATGAAGCACCGTATCCCCTTCCTACATCACCACAGCATCCAGCCATCCGTCCATCAACCAGTCCACCAGTCCCATCAAAAGAACCATCAGGAAGTCGTACGTTGTTGGCCAGATCCAGTCTTGCGCCGTTGTCCAGCAGCCAGCGAACGACCGCCAGGTGGCCGTTCGCGCACGCAGCGTGCAGCGCCGTGTCGCCGGCCTCATCCTGCGCGTTCACATCCGCATGCGTCGTCGCCAGTAGCTCTTGTAGCTCAGCAAGCGCGCCCTGCGCCGCCGCCGCCGTCATCGGCGTCCGCTGATCCGAGTCCTCACTTTCCATTCTCGATCTGTCGTCTGTGTGGAGGGAATGACACCCGACTGCTCTGAATAGAAGACCGCTAAGATCGGGTTACAATCGTCAAGATACCGCATGTCACAGATGAAACAAAAGTGTACCCACGCATGCCTAATGCGACGATTTGATTGGCTGGATCCTGCTTGCTGAGTCATATTCGATGTTATGATTGGTTGAAATGATGGTTATGTTCGTTTTTCAAAGAAAAATGATAGGGGCGGAAAAATGGGACTCTTGATTGAAGCGCACCAGCAACTTAAGCTTCCAGCAACATAGATTACCGATATCATACCGGTACATTATCTAACCTGAAATAGTACCGTCACTATTCTCACTAAAGGTCACTATGAAATCTGCGACGTGTGGCACTTGACTTTGGCAACACTCAATCATTTTCCGCGGCGGCGAGGACGACTGCGCCGAAGGCGAAGGCGTCCCGCTATCGCCGCGCCCTATACAGTACTATCTCTGCCTTTG
>JAADXB010000525.1:0-12504 GCA_023337495.1 Pythium diclinum
ACGCTCAATCTACACGACACCATTAGTATCCACAGAGCGTCAATCACGGATGAGAGCACTAGCCATCCAGGAAAGAGTATCGCGTACCCGTAGGTTTGCGCGATGGTGGCAGCATCGTCGGGCCACTTGTCCTGTCGATACGGCGTCTTGGCGACTTGGATGTCAGGCAGCGTCACCTGCAGGATGTCTGCGATCATGCAACGTCATGATGAGCTCCCCTTCTATCGAATCATAAAATGACCGAACAAACGCACCCAGGAGCCGCTCACAGATCGCATACTCGTCGCTGTTGACGCGGCCGGCGAGGTTGTACAGCACCATGCTTCTTGACGACGGGAGATCGACTCACGATGCAATGCAACACGATGCGCACACTACGTCAGGCGTCCTGGTTGATGAAGTTGGCTATTCCTGGAAGGAAGGCCTCGGATCCATTGATCCAATTTGCAACAGAAGCGTTGTGTGTAAATGGTGTTTATGGAGCTTTTCTTTAAAATCAATCACTCACTCTCTCCTTCTACTACGGTGTAGTCATCGGAGGAAGCGGGGCGACGCTGCATTCCTATCGGCAGTCGACGGCCTGGCCTCCTCATCTCGTGTGGGTCGCTTTCAGTTCGCTTAGTCCGCACGGTCGATGCCAGCACGCACGCCGCCGCGCACGAGCAGGTCCTCAATGTCGCTCTTGTTCTCGATACCCGACGCGTGGATCTGCTTGACGAGCTGCTGCACCTTCTTCTCCTGCTTGAGGTACTCAATCGCAATGTTGGCCAAGTTGCTGGCTGGCAGCGACTCGGTGAACTGGAGACCCTCACGGTACACGATCTTACTGGCCAGGCTCGAGGCCACGATACACTTGAGGTACGAGGCCGGCACGTCCTCGTGGACGCGGCCCAGCGCGACCTCCTTGAGCTTTGGCGGCAGGTGCTCCTCGATCAGAGTGTACATGACCTTCTGGTCGGCCTCCGTGGCCTCGTCGAACTTCTCGAGCACGGCGTCGTGCACGCGGATGATCGCACGCGAGATACGCTCGCTGACTGGCGGCAGCGCGGCGTTCGGGTCCTTCTTGTACTCACGGAACAGCAGCTGAGCCTCCACGAGCGCGAGCTGGCGAAGCTTGACCACGACCTCGTCGACGAGCTCCTTCTTGATGTTCATGAACTCCTCGGTCTCCAGAAGCATGCTCGAGATGATCTCGTACGAGCTGCAAACGACACCGCACTTGTTGGCCGAACTGTCCTTGACAATCACGACACCGGCGTTGTCGAACAGAGCCTGACGCGCCTCTGGCGTGATGAACAGGTTGGCACCCTCGACGATGAGCTTGCACGATGGCTTGCCGTCGGCGTCGAGGTAGTCGCGCCAGTTGTTCTCGTTGATGGTGTTTGGACGACCACCGGCCGGGATGAACAGGTCGCTCTTCACACGGTTGTGCAGCGAGTTACGCGCACGCACGCCCTCTGGCGTGTCAACCTTCATGAAGCGGCCGTTCTGGCCAACGGTGCTCGGGTTGTAGTCCGACAGCGGCAGCGACTCGTGGACGAGACGCAGCAGCTCGTTGATGTCGAGTCCGTCCGGGTTCTCAACGACGGCCGTGCCGTCACAGATACCCACAACGCGCACGTTCGAGCCGTACTCGCGGTGGAGGATCTTGATGACGTTGCCGGCGACGTCGCCGTCCGTGCCGCCCGTGATCTTGACCGTGAAGGGCTGGTTCTTTGGGTCGATGTTCTGCGAGCGCAGCGCAACGTCGGCAAACACCGCGACACCTTCACTGGTGACACCGTACACCTTGTGGTTGATACCAGCGTCTGGCTTGGAGCTGATGAACGCACGTGGGATCGGGTAGCCACGGTACGCGGCACGCTTGGTCATCCACACGATGTCCGACGGGATGATGTTCTCATCTGGGCCCAAGTAGATGAGCTCGTCCTGGCCGTAGTAGTCGACGATGTTCTTCTTGACGTCTGGGTCGTTGGTGTTCAGGTCGAGCAGCGCATCCGAGAACGCCTTGACGCTCTTGCGGATGATGAAGTCACGAGGCGCGAAGTCGCCGACTGGGCCCTTGATCGGGTCACACAGCACGACGGCCTTGGAGCCACCTTCTGGGATGTCCTTGTTCTTGAGCTGCTGAGCGAAAGCCAAGTTGTAGGCCTCGTTGAACTGACGCGCGCTCTCGAGACCGTGGGCGTCGGTCGAGTTCGGGTACACGACACGCAGACCACCACGGGCAATGTCACGGAATCGCACGTGGAAGCCCTTGAAGCGACGGCCGTAGATGAAGAACACACCGTACGGGATGTCCTTGCCGACCGTGCCGTAGCCCATGACCTTAGGGTCCAATCGCAGCGACAGCGCGTAGCGGTTGCGGATGAACTTGTTGGTACGCAGCGTGCCGGCGACGGCGTCCACCATCGAGTTGAGCAGCAGGATCGTGTCCTCGGCCTCCACGTTGCGGCGGATGTCGACCTTGAGCTCGTTCACACGCGTCTCCTGCTCCACCTCCGTGAGCTTCTTCGAGAACGGATCGAACTTCTGCATGAAGAAGTCGGCAATGCGCGACGCGATCGGCAGGTTCTGCGGGTGCTCCACGACTTCAATGATACGGTTCAGCGAGTACGCGAACGGGTCCTTCTTGGCCAGCACGCCGTGGAGCATGTTGCAGTAGGCGTAGATGACCTCGGCACGCGAGATACCGAGCTCGGGGTTCTTGTTGACCAGACGCAGCGGCTTGTCGTCGACCCACTTGAGGTACTTGAGGTTGCCGGCGATCTTCTCCCACTCGAACTCCTTGCCGCTCTCGAGCGCCTGCTCCGACGGCGTGACGAGGATGCGGATCAGCGAGACCGTGCCCTCGGTGTTGTTTGGGTCCTGGACGACGTCCAGGTGGGCACGCAGGATGTTCAGGTCGCACAGACCCAGGTAGGTGGCAGCCTTCTGGATGGCGCTCTTGGCCAGCACGTTGGAAGCCGCGAGCGTGAGCATGGTCTGCGGGGCCTGGCCACCGGACAGCTTGTTCTCCTCGCTCTTGTTCTCCCAGCCGTGCTCGATCTCGACCGACACGCCCTCGGTGCCCTTGACACGCTCGTACTGGGCGATCTGCTGCGCGATGCGGCGTGGGTTACTGAACTGCACGTACATCGAGTTGCAGCGCAAGAGGAAGTCGTCGACCGCCGCTGGCTCAAAGTACGCCGCGGCCTCTGGGTAACCAGACTTACCGGCGTACTTGCCGGCCTGGATCTCGGCCATGAACTTCTGGATCTCGTCACGAGCAGACTTCTCGGCCTCGGTCGTGCCGGTGAACGGCTTCTGGTAGCCGAAGCGGAAGACATCGAGACCGAGCGTGTCGTCCAGCGACGTGAAGATCTTGACACGCGCGAGCTCCGCGCCGTCCACGCTCTTTGGGAGCTGGTTCAGCACGTTGGCCAGCAGACCAGGGTAGTTGGCTGTTCACATGAGCAGGTAGATCCATCAGTACACAGGGAGGAAGAGAGGGATGGAGAGAGAGAGAGCGAGAGAGAGCGTACCTCCACTGCGGATGTACGAGTAGACCTTGTTGTCCGGCGAGCGCAGCATGACCTCCGGCTGCTGGGCGTTGACCAGCGCCGTGATGGCGTTGAGGTGCGTGAGGCGCTCCTTCTCGCCGATGGCGCGGAAGTAGGCGGCCGGCATGTTCTCAAGGAACCATCTACAGATTCAGTCGGGGGAAACATCAGCGCCAGGAAGGCACAAGCGCATTAGATGAAGGCAAACGTACGGCACGGTCTTGTTGGCGGCCTCCTTCTGGAAGCCGTTGAGCTTCTCGAGGAGCTCATCTGTGGACTGGCCGCTCTGTTGGGATTCGATGCAAGATTTGGATCAGTTTCATGGCGTCTCTGCATGCGAGCAGCACTGCGTTGGCATCGCACCTGCGTGGCGAACGCATTCATGAGCACGGCGAACGAGCCGCGGGTCTGCGCGACCGCGCGCGTGGCCTGCAGCTGACGGAACTTGGTCACTTGCAGCATATTGCTAGTGGGCTTGATGCGACCGGGGGGAAATCTGGATCTGAAAAGCTTTGGACGCTGGACGGCTCCGGACGGGGGAACGAAGCTCTGGATCCTGGACGCTGGACGAGGGGTCCGCTGGACGGCCACCGATAGACCAGACCGGTGTGATCACCCAGCCGAGTGACGCCGACTCGAGACGCGACGACGCTACTGCAAGCAAGAGTGTGTGCGTGACGCGGCAGCCTTGGTCAGGTGCGGCGTGCGTCGCTTGTCCGCTCGCCCTACCCCGCTCACATGCCTCGTCCACTGTTTTTTTCAAGAGAGAGATCCAGCGTCCGATCAAAGAAAAAAGATTCGCACCTAGCCGGAACTGCAAGTGATGGTGTGGTACGCCACGCTCTGTTGTTCGTCCACAGGTCTGCGGGATTAGGGCTAACGCCTCTTCGTCGGCGCAGTTTGCAACAGCGTCTTTCAAGCCACAAAATGAGCTGGTGGATCTCCGGCCTGTGACTGGCAGTCCGCTGGAAGTTCAACATGGTGCGCTCCGCCAATGGGCAGCTTGGTTCGCAGTCAAGGCGTGTGCATGCGGTCAAGCCAAGCCAGCCAGTGGCTTCAAGCCAGCAGTGGCGAGCGAGGTTCCGGTGCCGGCTATGTCCGCTTGGGGCCGCTCGCAAATGCAACTTGAGCTTGGGCCAAGATTCTGTCTCATGCAACTTGCAACCCGTGCTGGATTGACGGTCGATGAATGCACAGAGGAGTGACCCGACTGAACGGACGGACGGACGAACTGACTGACTCACTGGCGAGCTCACGGTCTGTGAGGCCCCGCGGCAACGTGTGGTGGAGGCGAGCCGACCACAGGCGGACCACCACGTCACTGCCACGAAGCTGTTCGGATTGGGCAGGACACTTGCCTGGTCAGCAACAAGGGAACTGCGTTCACACGTGGCAGCACGGCAACACGTACGTAGGCGTTCGTGTACTGTACGATCCTGTACGACAGACCCAAGCACCATGGTTGTGGACAGACGCCAAGCAACTTTGGTGGATCTAAAAAGCGCTTTTTGTCATGAGCGGATCCGCTCGTCCGCTCGTTTGGTCACAATCTGCGCCACTCGTGCCACCGATTACGCCACTCGCGCGGGGGAGTGTCACTTGAAGTTGAAGCTGCCAGCTGCATGCAGATGGCGCGTCCCTCCGTGCGGAAACCGCCCCCATCAACATGGAGCGTCCCGATGGAATGGATGGCCGCGACCATGAGGAAGCCGTCTCTATGGACGCGGACAGCGCGAAAGCCGACGAAGAGGATGGAGGACAGGCTGCCACGTCGCACGGGCGCTTGCGCAATGCGTTGGACCACGGCGAGACGCCTACCAATGACCCAGTGGTTGAAGGGCTGACGCCCACGCCCGCTATCTCAGGCGACAACGAGAATGCGCAACCACCACTTCCGGAGGTCGACGCTGCTGCTGCTACGGATGCAGATGGAGGTTTAGTCAGAGGACGTCCTAGTACTGATGACGCTGTCGCTGTCGCGGTTGCTGTTGCGGTGGGTGACGCGGCGGACGGTGACGTGGAGCTGTTGGCGGAGGAGCTCGCGGCGATCCGCTCGGTGCTTGCGTCCTCCGTGTCGGTGGACGCGGACGACGAGCTGCTGCAGCGGATACGAGCGTGGAGCGACCGGATACGACGCACGGATACGCATGCGGCCACGACGTCGACGCCTGTGCTGGCTACGCGGCTGATCCCCATGGCTCCTCCATCGGAGAGCTATCCGGCAGCTAATGAAGAGACCGAGTGGCGCGTTGTGGACTTTGACGACGGCGTGTATCGCGGCCAAGTCAAGCGGCGTGTGGACGCTCTTGCTGCATTAAACGACAGTGAAGAACTGGGAGAGCGATTCGTCCCGCATGGCTGGGGCATCGTGACGTCGCACAAGGGCCTGCGACGCATTGGCGCGTGGAACGACGGCGAGCAGATCGGCGTCGGCTCGCTGCAGAGCGCAGTGTTCCTGTACGATGGCGAATGGCACGCCACGAAGGGCCCCAGTGGCTACGGCATCGGCACGTTCGCGTTTGGCGTGACCTTCGTGGGCTCGTGGATGAATGGACGGTCCTACGGCCTCGGACGCCTCTATTCAGCGGAGACGAGAACGACGTCGGAAGGGTGGTTCCATGGCACGCGGTGTCTCCAGCCAGTTGACGAGCTGGTCACGGATGAGCTACAAGATGCTCTGCTACACAGCCACCTCCCTCTTCAAGAGCCGACTGAACAGCCTCACAGAGGGCTCTTCCGAGTCGGCAAGATCCTGGAGGAAGCTCGTCTCGTGTCGCTGCAGTGCGCTATGACTCAATGGCGGCGAATGGCCTGTGAGCAGGCGGTGGCCCTAGCGAAAGCCAAGCGAATGGAAGCGATCCACGCGTGGGCAGAAGCCCACACGGCCGAGCGTCACGCGATCGCGTGGGATATGGCATACCAGGTTCAATGCCATCGAGAGCGAATAGCGAGTATGCTGCAGGAGGTCGAAGCTGGTCGCGAGAAGCACAATCGGGTCCAGCGCGTACGGGACTTCCATACAAATCGACTGGAGACGTCGATTTTCCAACGCGATCTCGCAAGACGCTGCGTATTATCACAAGAAGAGAGCATCACGCTGATGGAGGCAGAGCTCGCACAAGTCACAGTGCTTCTGGAAGAAGCCACACAAGCTCAGGCCGACTGTAGGACCCACAGCCATCAGCAGCAGCATGTCAAGCGCCAGATCGAGAATGCAAGCGTCAAGATCAATGCGTTGAAGCACCAACTGCGTCAGAGAGACCATGGCGAAGACTCGCAGCGATTCCAACGCGAGCAGCAAGACGCAGCACGTCGCAAGATGAAAACGCCAGCGACACCATCGTACGCCAAGGCGATTCACGGCCCTCGCCACGTGAAGATGGCGAAGCTGAACAACGCAGAGGACGACGAGCTGCCGTTTGTGTGTGATGTACCGGGCTGCTCGTGCGGCATCCCTCGTGATGTGTTTGTCCGAGTCGCTGGAGCAATGAATGGCGAGTGAGTGAAGAAGAACTTGAAGGTCGGACCTGTATTGGCCTCTCTCCGTATCCTTGTTCCCTTGCCGTGCGCTGTAGTTGAAGAATATGTAGTTGAACAACGTAAATGGTGACGCAATCCATGGGCGTGACTGCCTTCAATAACGTGTGACGGAATATCTGCCTCTGTGCGGCTCTTCAACTGCCAATGACCGACCCAGAGCCTCGAGCCGTTATTAGATCGACCCGACACACACGATCAATCACAACGAAAATGGAGACGCCTCGTCGAAGCTTCGCAAACTCCTCAGGTGGAAATGGCCAAGGCAACGCATCAACCACGCGGTTTCCAGGCCTCGGAGGTGCTCCGGAAACCGCATATTCATCTAACGCCATGGGGTCAACACCAGCAGGTCGAGGCACGGCAAGGACTGACGATGAGCTCCACTTTGAGCGGTGGAAAGAGACCGTGCGAGCTCAGGACGAAGAGCAGGCGCTGCTGCACCAGACCGTCGTGAGCTCCAAGAAGCAGCAGCTCGCCGTCCAGCTCGAACGCGTGCGTATACCAAGAGCCTTCGTTTATCTGAGACCTCACTGACTAGATTGTTGTGCTGAGTTATGATAGCTCTCTAAGCAGCGGGCGTTTATTCGCCACGAGAAACGCAAGATTCTGCTCCAAAACGCGCTGCTGGAGTCGGAAAAAGAGCGGTTTGAGGCGTCGTTGACCTCCGACTGGTTCTGTTTGGCGGCGTTCCCCACCGTCCACGACCGCCGCATCACACTGGACGTCGGTGGCCAGCTCTTTGAGATCTCAACGCCTGTGCTGATGAAAGATCCCAACTCCATGCTGGCTGCGTTTGTGATGGACGACTCGCCACTGTCGACGCTCGAGTGCGGATGTTTCCGCGTCGACCGCAACTGGTAAGCAGAGAGGCCTTGGGTGCTGTGCAGTTGAATGAGAAGCTGACGGTTTGTGGCTTGACGTGTAGGTGGCTGTTCCGATACGTGCTCCACTTTCTACGTGACGGCATGCTACCGCAGGACCCAAAGCTGCTGCGTGAGCTGTATCTCGAGAGTGAGTTCTGGAAGATCGACTCGCTGCGGAAGGCGATCGAGATGAAGAACATGGAGTTGCTCCAGATTAAACAGGAGAACGACGCCAAGACGGCAGCTGCAGCAGCCGCGACGCTGCTGTCAGGCTCGACAAGCCAGGGCAACTCAGCTCAAGCCAAATACCACTTGGATTCCGGGCTCATGGCCAAGATGAAGGCGTCGTCGCTGCTTCCAGAGCACAAGCAGAACCGAGACGCCCACGCGTGGTGGCTGGAGGCGCCGTCGTGGTGGGGAGCCACTGCTGCGACTGAGAAGAAAGAGCCCAAGCTAGCATCGTTAGCAGCAACGGCCATGAAACGAGCTCAGGTCGAAGAGCTGGAGAACAGCAAGAAAGGCGGCAGTGGTCAGGATGATGCGTGGTGGAAGACGACGTCGTACAAGGGCAAAGACTTCTCCCAGATGCTCTCAGCGTCGGCGAGCGAAAGCAAGAAGAAGACGGAAGATGATGGCAGTGGCACGCCACGGTCTCCGCTCGTGATGAGCTCTACATGGCCCTCCAACCACTAGAAACTTACGGCCTGACTGGGCTCCTGTGTATACAAAGAACGAGATTTTCATTCACAATGTTTATCCCTGGAAGAACTGCTGCGCGCGGAACTCGAAGTGCTCGAACGGGCACAGCGCACTGTGCTCGTGGCCGGCAAACGCCACGGGCTTGCCTTCGAACAGCACCTTGACATAGTACTTGCCCGTGGTCTTGGCCTTGTACACTTCGAACGTCACGACCGTGCCGTACTCTGGCAAGATGCGATCAACTTGCAACTGCAGCGCACTGATGAGCGCCACAATCGAGTTGTCGTGGGCAGAGAAGAACGAGATCTTGGGCTTCTTGGCGCTCGCGTCGTCGTCGTCCGTGAGCGACTTGAGCAGCTGGTACACCTCACGCACGCCATGCTCGTAGGCGCCGAAGCAAAAGGCCTTCTGCCCGAAGAGCTGGTGCCACAGCCACGAGTCGTACTCACACATGACCTTGTACATGTCGTCGGTGATGCCCTCAGGGAAGGGCACCGCGTGGGCCTGGCGGCAGGTGAGACCATCGCGGATCGCCGTCCACGGCACGTTCTGGTCCGCTGGCACACCGACGATCTCACGAAGCTGCTGGCCGAGCAGCTCCATTTCCTGGCGGTCCTTCGGGTCGCGCTTCTCAACTTCGTGGCTCACGATCGTCTCGATCTCATTGAAGATCGTGATGGGGTGCGCTGGCGCCAGGCGGTTGATGGCCTGCGTGCGCACGTAGAACACTGGCTTGTGCTCGGCCTCCAGCTTCTGGATCTCGTCGTCCGAGTGGAACATGCCGTACAGCAGACACTGCACGGACTGGATCGTGCGGTCGACGTTCGACGAAAGCACAAACACGTTGTCGTGCGGCGCGGCGTCCACGCCGTTGGTCTTGACGAACGCGTCGTACTTGTCGCGAAGCGCGCGGCCCTTAGCGCACATGTGGTCCACACCCGTAGCCGTGAGCTGCGCGAGCGGCGCCATCTCACGGTGGCGAGGCACGCCGTGCGGCGGCATGGACGGGTCGTCGCCCACGACCACCGCGATGGCGTTGAGCTTGGCGAGCTGCTCGGGCGTGGCGATCTTGGTCTGCCAGAAGGCCTTTTCGTCCGCTGTCATCTTCCATTTCGAGCCGATCTGCGTGAGAATGGGCGCGCGGTCGCCGTGGCGGTGGAAGAACAGCACGTGCTGCAGCTCCAGCTCCGACTCGGAGGGTACTGGCGACGCCATGGTGATGACTTGAAGAATGGGGATGGATGTTCACGTCGACGATGCTGGACGAAGAGCTGCTGATCGAGATGTGACCCGAATGTCGCGCGAAAGGCGGCGAAACATGTGACGTGTGCATACTTGATTATAGTAAGCTAGATTTATGCGACGTGTGAAATCTTGGCTAAAGTATGCTACGTTATCAGTAGTTGGGCAGCTTGTGGTCGAGGAAATCCTGCGCGAGGTTGAGCACGTGGCCCACGGGGCAGAGGAACTGCTGCTCGTGGCCGTAGAACGCCACGGGTTTGTGCTCGAACTTGGCCTGCATGAGCATCGCACCCGTGCGCTGGTCTTCGTAGAACTCGAAGCTGAGCATGCCGCCGTAGTGCGGGATCACGCGGTCGATCTGCAGCTGCAGCGCACGCATGAGCGCGACCAGCGAGTTATCGTGGGCTGAGAACAGCGTCAGCATTTGGTGTGTCTCTTTCTACAATCAAAAAGGTCATACTCGTTAGCCAAGAGGTTTTAGTAGACTCATAGGAAAGTGCATGGTATGACGAACCTTGAGGATGGACGTCACGCGGGAGTGGAATCTCTCCACGCCCTTGCGGAAGGCGCCGACGCAGAAGTCGCGCTTGCCGTACAGCGTGTGCCAGAGCCACGCGTCCAGCTCATGTATCCGGTGGAAGAGGTCCTGATCAAAGCCCTCGGGGAAGGGCAGGCCGTGTTCACGGCGGCACACGAGGATCTCTCGGACTAGACAGAACCAAAGCCAGTCAGTGATCAGAGTACTAAGGGAACTACTTAGACGAGTACATGCACTCACGAGAGCTCCAGGGGATGAGCCGTCCTTTGGTGAGTCCCGTGACCTCGCGGATCTGGTCAGCAGTCTGGCGCAGACCCGGTGGTGCTCGAAACCGAAGGTCTTCAGCGAGCATGCGGTCCAGGTTCTGGAACAGCTCGTACGAGTGCGACGGTCCCAGACTGTTGGACTCGTCGATGTGGATGGCAATGCCTCCTGGGGCATCGGGGGTTGCCTTCACGAACCGGTCTGGGAACATGCCGGACAGCACGCTCTGCGCCGAGCGGATCGTTCGACGGATGTTGGTCGAGTGCACGTACAGGTCTCGCTCTGGGTCCACGCCCTTGAGCAGCTCACTGTATCTCTCACGCAGCGCTTGGCCCTTGGCCGTCATCTCTCGCACGCCCTTGGCCGTGAGCTGTCCACACGGCCACTGGCCGCCGTGGCGAGGTGACGGGATCTCCTCGCCTTGAACAACTTCGCCCATGCCATTGGCTCTAGTGTCACGTGTGAGCACTATACGAGTAGCGCAGGTCAGGTCGTGGATGGTGCTGTAGTCGGCTAGGCGCGAGACCCAGAACTGCGTCTCGTCACTGGACATGGCGATCTTGGAGCCGACGCTCTTGGTGATGGGCGAACGGTCGCCGTGGCGGAACATCACCAGCACGTGGACCAGCTTCAGGTGCTGCTGGTCTCCATCGTGCAGCGGCGCAGGCGTAGCGACCGTCATGGGAGCGTCGCGGTCGTCCGCAGTCGTGGAATGAGCCCGTGTTCGAGCTCGAGCTGCTCGTCTTTGGAGCTCTTCGAATGGAGCGTTTACTCATCCAATTGACCTCTTGAAGATACTCATCTCTATCTCATTGGCTGAAAATAGTCTAGTATTGTTTGATTGGTTGAAATCGTTGAAAGCCATGATAACGTCTCTGATTGGCTGAAAAGGTGTTCAGGATCAGCGCCCCCCTTCGAGTCGGGAGCTACGGATCGCCAGGTCACGCGTCACACGGAGAGAGATCGACCATCATGGTGGCGAAGAAGACCAAGGCGGCGACGGTGATGCGCGCGGCGCTGGCGCTGCTGGCGCTGGTCGTGTGCTGGACGGCGATTGCGCCAGTCGATGCCAAGAAGAAGAGCAGCTCCGCGCTGCTCAAGGGCGAGGAGAAGCTCGCCGCGCTCAATGGGCGCATCAAGGAGGGCGTGATCGAGTTCTCGAGCGAGACCTACGAGCAGTTCGCGCTGCGCCCTGACCGCCCGTACCACTTGATCGTGCTGTACACGGCGATCGCCGACAAGTATTCGTGTGATACGTGCAAGTACGTGAACTGATGATGCTGTTGTGGGCCTGGATATGAAGTTAGAGGAGGCTGACAAGGTGTGCGATCTTTGTGTAGGACGGTGCACCCAGAGTTCCACACGCTCGCCGAGTCGTACATCTCTGCCAAGCAGGTCAAGGTCGACACACGTGACGGTCTCGACGTGTACTTTGCTATCGCGGACTTTGACTCGAACCAGCAGGTCTTCGGAGTGGTGCGTTTTCCGACGATGGGTTTTACATTGGGGGGATGGAACCATGCTCATAGTTACGTGTCATGGTACAGTACGGCTTCACGTCGGCTCCGCACATTGCGTACATCGCGCCGGACCGCAACGGTGATGACGGCAAGCGCGTGCCTTCCAAGATCGAGCTGGCGGCCTCAGACATGTACAACCTGTACCAGCAGGGCAAGAAGGCCGAGGACATCGTGGACTTTGTCAAGACCAAGACGGGCTTTGACGTACGTGGCAACCCTTCCAAAACGAGGCCTCGGGAGACACTGGAGACTGACAGGCTCTGTCTGTTGTATGTATTATAGTTTGTCATCCAGCG
>JAADXB010000526.1:0-12482 GCA_023337495.1 Pythium diclinum
ACTTTATATTCGTGAATCTCAGCCGTGAGGAAGCTCAACACGCCCGACGCGATGAGATGCGACCGCCTGTGGTCGTTGCGGTCCTTTGCCAGGATCATACCCAGACACTGCGGCCACGTACACTGGACTTTGCGTAGTCCACACTCGTCCTGCTCGTGGGCAACGCGCTCTTGCTCTAGCAGAAGCAGCTCGTGGGCGCCGCCCGTATACACGCGTCCACAGCCAAGCCGACAGCGAAGGTCTCCGATAGGCCGACGCACACACAGTTCGTCCATGTGGTGCTTGAGCTTGAGCTGCGGCGTGAAGACCCCACACACGCGCGGACACGCAACGATCCGAGAGTCGCAGTTGCTCATGTGAGGCGCCTCGTGATCGGGGATCGTCTTCTGCCATACTTGGTCTTCACGGACGAGTCCGCAGCCGAGCCGACAGACCATGCGACGCCGTGCACACTCGTTCTTTTCGTGGATACTCAAGCTCTGAAGCCGTGGAAACCACAGCCCACACCCCCAGCGACAGACCACCAGGTCCCTTCGCACGCGCTCGTGGGTCTTCCACACGATACGAGCCACTCGCCGCCGTTCACAGACCGCCAGTGGCTCGGAGCCGTTCGTCTGAGGGTTCCCCCCACTCACACGACGGTCCTCAACGCTGGCATGCTCTCGCTCTTGATCCTCCAGCTCCTGGGAGATCTCCATAGCTCGCTCGATCTCGTGGCGACTCCGCACAGCCATTGGGTTAAGTGAGACCATGCTGTCCAGACGCCTGTTCTCTAGATAAATCTCCTTCTCACGCTGGAACCGTGCGTCCACGTAGCTCAATGGACGACCCTGGGTCTCATCGTACTGCTCACTGGTCACACTGGTCTCGAGCCGCAGTAGATCCTGCGTGAACTCGTTTTCCTGGGCTTGCTGCTGCGTCTCACTTTTCTGAGCCGTCTCTATCTTCTCCTTTTGCTGGACGTCTCGCTTCCGCGCCCGTGTCAGCGCCTGCTTCCACTCGTGTTCCTCCAGTCGCTTGGCTCTCTCTTCAGCTGTGAGTTGAGAATCTCGCAGGCGTTTCCCTTTGGGTTTCCTCACTCGTTTGAGAAACAACCGATCGGCGTCCACGTCCAGCACGCACTCGCCCGTATCATCGTCGTAGTAATAGTTCAGTGCACTATGGGCGTCGTACCAGCGCTTCCAGCCCTTCGACAGCTCGTCGATTACCTCGCTTCTGGCTCGTACTCGCACTTGGCCGTACCTGATCGCCTCGCCGTGCAGTGCTTCACGCGGCTTCTCGATCGACACCTCGTCTGTGGCTTCGTTCCAGTAGAAAACCACGCCAAACAGTGAGCACTCGCGCCAATCAGAGCCCAGCGGGCGTCCTCGTACACAGTCGTTACGCAAGGGCGTCGTGAATGTACCGGAAAACGCGAGTTTGAGTGCCTCAGCGTCCTCACAGTCGTCCAAATGAGCCTGTTCCGCGAAAATCCGCTTGGTTTTCCACGTTCGCAGCGGCGGATCCGAGGGCGGAAGCCACTGACACGCCGTCGTCATGCGATTGAAGAAGAAGTACACGTCGCTGCCGTTCACGCGGTGGACTTCCCACTCAGGAGCGTCTCGGTTCTGCTCCACGAAGTGCGCGTTCAGATCCAGCTTCTCCTTCCATGCCAATCGCTCGCGTGTAAACGCTACGACCTTCGCAGGCACTTGGCGCTGGACGAAGCCACTCGCGGCGTTCACAAAGAGTCGATTGCGACTCCAGGGTTCTTCGTAGATCTCCCAGCCATCGACATTCACGAGCGTGGCCTGGGACACAGTAGAGCTTCTCACAGTCTTCTTGGCGGCCTCCAAGACCTCGAGATCCTGGAAGTTTTGGCTCAGAGCCTCCAGTTCAGATCGCCACTTGGCTCGTCGAAGTTCTAGACGCCTGCGCTCTCGCTCAGCGTCTTCAGCGTCGATTCGTACTCGGCGTTGCGTCAGAATCGTCCTCTCGTGGTCGATATTCCCACGTGGAGACCCTGGACGTGTCTTGCTGACCAGTAGGAGATCCATCGGCGTGGATCCACCGTAGTCTCGGATCTCAGGATCCCAGCCGTGGGTCTCCGATAAGCACTGGATCATCAGTTCATGGGTACACACGAGGTTCTGCTCACAGGCCACGTGGAGAGCCGTTCGACCCTGCTTGTTGACGGCGTTTTTGAAGCTCTCACGCAGACTCAAGTCCACACAGAACGCCATCTCATCAAACGCGATCCACTCGCGCTTGGCGACTCGCTCTGCGGCCTTGCGCTCACGCACGCCAGCGTCCCACTCGCCGTCCTCCTCTTCGTCATCTTCTCCTTCAGAATCATCAGAATCATTGAGAAGCTCGAGCTTGCGCTGCTCGAGGAAGCGGTTGTGGTAGCGGTCCAGTACGTGGGTCATGAACGCGGGCTTCGGCGGAGGAACGACTCCTTCGTGGTCATCAAACAGCGTCTTGTACAGGTACAGCAATGCGTCCCAGCACCAGCTCATGTGAAAGCGGCGCCGCTCGTTCGAACGGAGCTTCGCGTGCATCACTTGCGCGTGGGCGTCTTTTAAAATCTGCGAGTAGCACGTCTTCCGCTTGCGTGGGAGTTCCGCTAGAAACACTAGAAGTTTCTCGTCGTACGCCTCTAGAAGCAAGTGGGCGACACCACTCGAGCCACTGAAGGCTGCCCAGTGCAGCGGCGTGTTGTCCAGCGCGTCTGTCGCTAGTAACGCGGCTCCTTTTTCTAGTAAAAGCCCACAGATTTCCTTGTGGCCTTCTCTGGCGGCTAGTAGTAGTGGTGTACGATGAAAGGCGTCTCGCTGGTCGACAGCCGCGCCGTTTGCCAGTAAAAAAGACGCGATTTCGGCGTGTCCGGCCTTACAAACGACCTGCAACGGCGTCATTTCGAGCTTCGTGGCAGCATCCAGTTGTGGGACGTTGAGCTCTTGGCCGCCGTACACAAACAGCTCGATCTCTTGCAGATCGCCTTCTTCCAGGCATCGCCAGAAGCTGTACGGACGGACAGGCAGCGATGACTGGGCTGCATCTGGCGAGTGCGATACGGAGATGGTGCGCTCGGCACTGGGCCGTCGCTGCTGCTGCTTGAGAGTGCGTGGTGTGAGCGGCTGCGGCTCATTATTTGATGGTGAGTTCAAGTAGCTGGCCTTGAGAAACGACTGCGTCACGAACGGAAACTTCTCCGGCTCGAAGCCGAGACTGACGAGCTCGTCCAGCACGACGCGGCCGTCAATCCCACGCGCGATCTCCTGTTGAGACCAGTGGACCCACACGGGATGGAGCCCGTTGCGTCGTTTCTTGGGCAGAGGGCTCCGTGGCGTCTTCTTTGACAAGTCCTCATCCCCTACTTCTGGCTCATTAGCTTGCCGACTGTCAACTTGCTCGTCGTAGATGGGAATTACGGTCGTCCCTGCCGGCTTGCTCTTGCCTCGCCCTCGCCGCTGTCGAAGTCTCAACGACGACGCGCGGGTAGAAATCCGCTGCATTAACTCGACGTTTTGAGCCGGCGAGAATCCCTTTTCCTGTAGTTTCTTCATGATTTTGGACGGCGAACTGCCCGCTTCGAGGTTCTCAAACAGCCAGTTTTGCCACGTTAGAGGCACTTCTCCGATATCGTAGGCGAGCCCAGGCTTCAGCTGCTTGATCTTCAACAGTGCGTCGTGGGCGGCCTTGAACTTGGCATCACGCGTGGTCTTCCCAACAGCCTGGATCGTGAGCTCTCCGTTGCCGCCTTTGATCCACTTCCCCTGAAGCGTGAGTGCCATGACGAAGATCGGTGGCGTGGACTGGGTGCCGGGCTTCTCCTCCAATAGCTGATACCGTACTTGCATCTGGAACTTGGCAGCTTCTCGCTCCAACAGCGCGACAGGTGTCATGTCCAAAGCGTCCACAAACGCACGCAGTTTCTGAAACTGCGTGTCGCCCTGCTTGATCTTGACGACCATCCCCACGAGCTCGTTGAAATCCACGAGTCCATTGCCGTCCACGTCAATGCGAGCCACCAGATCACTCGCTTCTTCGGGTGAGACGTCGAGTTTGAGCTTCGTGAGCAGCGAGTGAAACTCGCGCTCGTCGATCGCGCCGCTGCCGTCGCCATCGCACAGTTGGAACTGGGAGATGAGCTCTTCGGCCTGCGCGTCCGTGAAGAAGCCACGATGCTGCGGCGCGATCACTGGCACGGTCATGATTCAAACAAGTCAACACGGGCTCCGATATTGAGCCCAACCAAAAATGAGTTGGATCATGAAACGACGCGTCGTTTCGATACCTCACGTGTACTAATTGACGTGAAAAGCTATCTTCTACTGCACCGGCTGAGCCTCACGAGTGACGTCGCCGTCGAATTCATCGATCAGATCCATCGACTGCTTGGCGCTTGCGTCTTCATGTTCTTCCTGTGCTCGTTCGTCACGGCGGAAGAGTTTGCTGACCGCACTTCCAGAGTGTGGCAACGGCGGTGGCAGTTGTTCCTGAGACCCGTCTTCTCGTATTGCTGACTGCAGGCCGCTAGCTGTCTTGGAATTGCGGATCCTGTGGAGACTGCGACGCAGCGACTGAGCCGCCATCGCGACCATCACGCTCGTACGGAACTTCTTCTGCATGAGCAACTGGTACTGGCCGAGACCGTTCAAGATCGAGACTTGGAGAGCCACACGCGGCGTCTTGGCGTCCTTGAACCACGGGTGGGCCAGCGCCTCCTCCGCAGTCGGACGCTGCTGTGGGTCGCTGCTAAGCAGCAGCTTCAGGAACGATTTGGCCTCAGCAGAGACCTCGTCTTCCCACAGCGTCGGCTCGGTGAGAGAAAACTTGCCCAGGAGGATGTTGGCAATGATCTGGTCCTTGGTCTGTCGGCCGTCCGGATCGAATGGGTGGATTCCGCTCAGTAAAACGTACAGCACAATGCCGACACTCCAAACGTCGCTCTTGATTGTCGCCGACATATTGGAGACTTTGTCTTTGGGTCCGCTTTGCTCGTTGGTGCTTGCGTAGGACGGTTCTTTCTGCTGCAAAGCCAGCAGTTCACGCAGGATCTCAGGCGCACAGTACGCCCACGTGAGCTTGGAGCAGTCGAAGTAACTGGTGCCATTGAGGGGCATCGCTGATCCAAAGTCGCTGAGCTTGATCTTCGCTTCATTCGTGTCCTTCGACGTCAGCAGTAGATTTTCCGGCTTGATATCTCTGTCGAATGACGGGAAAACGACTGTAAGGACCTTTCTAAAATCGCAATTACAGAGCCACACGTCGCACCTGTGTACAATTCCTTTGCTGTGGATCTGCTTGAGCGCTTGAAAGATGTCGCTCGTGAATCGACGAGCGTCCCATTCTGAGTACGCGCCGCCCTAGAGTCACAAAACGTATCTCCTCGTCAGCAGCTCACTTATGTGAGACCGAGCGTAACCCCCATCAAGAACACGTACACTGATCAACGCCTGGAAGAGCTCTCCGCCCTCTGCCATCTCGGTCACGAGGTACGCGTGCGTGGGTGACTCGTACAGATGCAGCAGCTCGATGATGTTCGCGTGGGGCGTAACCTGCGTCATGATCGAGGCCTCGTCCTGCCAGAACTCGCCCAGAGAGTCCTCTGCTGCCGCCGTTCGATCGATTCGCTTCACGACGATGGGGCCGCCCGTACGTTTATTGCGACCGGCGAAGACTGTGGCGTAGGAGCCGACGCCCAGCGGCGTGGACTCATCCACCTCAAAGTGCTTGTTGAAGACGGCGGCGCTGCTGCTGGCGCACGCGCCCATGGAGGAGAGCTACGCGGGATTTAACGGAAGGAACTGCGCGGATGATAAATGGAAGACAGAGCGGCCATGATGCAACGAATGTGGGTTGGTGACGTTGGTGCTGGCCACTGGTCATCGTAGCTGTCTATTCTCAGGACACACTGGGGATCCGACTGCGAGGACGTCGAGTCTGACTCAGACTGTCTGAGCGTCACACGTCACACATTTCCACACACGTCGCAGACAAAGTTACACCATAACCATGGTTACACAGATGTTTGCGCTCGAATAGTAGCCCCTTTGTAGTCGATGTGGCCCACACATCGATGTGAGGTTGCGTGAAGGTGCGACTAAAGCTTATGTTGTGTCGAATCTCTGTTACGTTGCACACATCACTTGCGTTGCGCAATCCGCGTGCCCGTACGTTGCGCGTCTGAATGGTCTGCTCCTCTTGTTAGCGGTCGGCGCCGCTCGTTGTGCGGCTCCCCTCGGTCGCGCGCTCTTCTTGCTCGGAAGTCCGTCCCCCCACAGAAAGCAGACCGCAACCAAGTCTTCAATCAGTACCATGCTCTCCCGTGTGGCGTTCCGCAAGGCGCTGGCCCACAGCCGCGCGCTCACCCAGTTCCAGGCCGTGCGCTCGGCCGCCGCCTTCCACTCGTCGGCGTCGCGCAGCGAGGAGGACAAGGCCGCCGCCGCCGTGCCAGCTCCAGGCCTCGAGCAGGGCCTGCTCAACAAGTTCGGCCTCGATGACTGGAAGATCTCGGCGCCGATCGCCGCCGCGCTCTCGATCCCGCTGCTCACGAAGGGCGTGTACGTGATGAACGAGGAGTCGCAGCTCGCCGCGTGCTTCTTCCTGTTCTGCACGTCGGTCTACAAGTTCGGTGGCGAGGCCATCGCCTCGTACTTCGACGCGCGCTCGGCCGCCATCCTCAGGTACGTCACCTCGTCCATTAACCCTCCGACCATTTTAGACCCTTCCTCCGCCGTCAGTCTATCCGTCGACACGACGATTTTTTAGACGTCAAGTCTATCATATCGTGGTCGAAGCGGATAGACGGCCTGGGTCTAAATGGTTTTCCATCAGTCTATCGTCGGAGCTCGTGGTCTAACTTATTGGTCTATCTTATCTTATGAAAACACAAACAAAAATATAGCGAGCACAACGCCGTCGAGGACGCCAACATTGAGCTCGCCAAGGAGACCCTGGAGACCCACAAGGCCATGCTGAACATCCACGAGGACATCGCGGCGGTGGCCGAGGCCCACAAGGCCGCCGTGGAGCTCATGTGCGAGGTGCAGTCGTACAAGCTGCGCCACAAGACCCGCGAGACGTTCGTGAAGAACCTCGAGTCGATCCGCCAGATCGAGGCCAGCTACAACTTTGAGCTGCAGAAGGCCATGGTCGCCAGCGCCACCAAGAACGTGCGCTCGTTCCTCGAGAAGGGCGACAAGAACGTCAAGGCCGCGGCGTTCAAGAACGCCATCGACGTGCTGTCGCAGGTCGAGACCGGCGACAAGGAGGACGACGTCGCCGTGCTCTTCGCCAAGGAGCTGCGCGCCTACGCCGAGTCGCTCGAGTCCAAGCAGGGCCAGGTCATCAAGCTCACGGCCGACGAGCAGGCCGAGCTCCAGGCCGACCTCGACGCCTACATGAAGCGCTTCGACCTCGAGGCCGCCGACTTCAAGGCCGCCAAGGAGATCAAGCTGGAATTGTTGTAAGCGTCCCACAGACTGCTGACTTCGTAGTCGGTCTGCTGTGTCCGGTACACACTCGTGTCTTGTCTCTCTCGGCCGCCAGTCGTGAATCTCTATGTGAAGTGATCTTTTGACTTCTTCTCAGTAGCGGAGACCGTGGCCGACAGTCGAGAGCGCAGGAAAGGCGCCTTGTAATACGAACTAAAAACAAATTGAAAAAAAAAACACAAGTCCGACTTGTATTAGAATCGCTTGGCCTTGCCGAACGACAGGTTCGCGCCCGTGTGCATGCCCGTGGGCGACAAGTCGTAGATGGGGCCAGGCGCAGAGCCCGCCGACCCAGCGCCCGGCCTCATGCGCTTCTCCGTGCCGAAGGTGGGCGACACGCCCTGCTTGAGCTCCTTGAACGCCGTCGGCAGCATGAGATTCGGTCCGGGGCCTTCGGATTTGCCGTTCAAAGGCTGGCGTTTCGAGTGGCCGAACTTGGACGTCGGCGACAAGCCGATGCTGGTCGAGAGCTCGTAGATCGGACCAGGAGATGGCGTGGCATCGCCTCTCAGCGGAGACCGTGAGGCGTTTTCAAACGCTGTGACGCTGCTGTTGCGGCAGAGCGAGCTGGGCTGGCGACCGCACGAGCCCACCGACTTGTACGAGCCCGGACCGGCGTTGTCGTTGGTGTTCTTGCGAGTCAAATCCCAGTCTTCACGCGTGCTCGTGCCAAAACTCTTCTTGGAGCCCGTGCCGATGGACGTGGGCAGCGCGTAGATCGCATCCGTCGGGTTGCTGGTCGCCTGCCACTTGAACCGCAGCTCCGTCGGTGTGAAGGCTCCGATGGTCGGATGGACGCCGTACTTGGACGGCGAGTCAAACAGCGGCAGAGCCTTCTTCGGAGACGACGTCGCCATGGCTGAACGCTGCAAGTGACCGTAGCAGCAGCATGATCCGTTGGAGGGAAAACGCAGAGTTTAAAGCAGACCCAGTGCTTCCTCGAAGATCTTATGATTGGTATCGCTCAGGTCTCAGGAAAGAGTCTCGTATTTTTAGGGAAAGCAAACTTCTGTGGTTGAAGGAGCTAGGCGATGCTAGCTCGCAAAAAAGCTGTGGATCTACTGTACTGCTGTAGCAATCTACGGCCTCTTCCAGCCTCGTAGGCCTCGTCTTCGGGACAATTGGCGGAGGCGATAGTCGTGGAGGCTTCGCTCCATGCAATGCCCGGGCTGAACGGGAAGCATTACGAGCCTGCGAGACGTATTCATGGAACGTGAATTGTTGTGAGGATGTACTACTACAAACGCAGAATACAAAGCTCGCAATCTCCTACTATGAGATTGGAGTCTGTCTTGCGAGTGATTCATGTTGAATTTGCGGCCATGGGCTGCTCTGAGACCTGCGGATCGGATTTCTTGGGTCGCTGGATGATAATTGTGGAGCCCGAGGCATCAAGCGGCTCGAATTCAATCGACTTGATCGCGAATCCCTGAAGGTTGATGGGCTCTGAGGTTGGCGTCTTGGCGTAGTGGATCCGAAAGTACTCACACGGAAAATACACCGAATCTACCAAGCCGCGAACGAAGATATTGGGATCTTGGAGAGTCGTAGCCGAGAAGATCGATATTTTTTTGTGTACCATGCAAACCACGCAAATGCAGATTGCAACCGCCACGAGCCCGTCAACCAAACCAAAGAGGAGTGGTAGTTCAGGGACTGCCAATGCGTAGTCCATCGCCCAGAAGTTCCCGAGAAAATCAAGGCTGCTGTTCGCCTCGGTCGTAAGCGCTGCAACGAATTGCGCATTGTGCAAGAGGAAGAACAATCCGGCTGTGTACGTGACTTGGAGCGGGTTGTCCATGTAGATGTGGTTGAGCTCGGTCGTGATGATCGAGCGCTCCATTTTGCCCGAGCACGAATCATTTGGCAGCTTTGCCCACTCGTACGAGTCGAAGTTTGAGGGCTGTAAGATCTCGAATTCGACGCGTGCTCCCGTCGTGTAACGCGTGGCGAGGGGGCGACCACGAGCGAGATTGTTGGACAGGTCAAAAGAAGAGCCGAACTCTTGCATGGGCAGGAACGAGCGCCCGACCACGAGGTACTGACGTAAGGCGCCGTCTGCTGAGGCATTCAGATCCAAGCTCAGGCCCTTGCAATTTCCACCTTTCACGATGCAGGCAGCCGAGAATGTTTCGTTGAGATCTTCGATGGGATACGACAAGAAGCCCATCGTAACGCGATGGTACTCGCGCGGATTACGAACGATGGCTTTGTGCAGCCGAGGATTGGTCTGGTTGCCGCTTGTGTTCATGAGCTGGAACGACTCTCCTTCGATACGCCGTCCAAATCCCACCAGCCACATTGAGCTGATTGCCGTCCATTGGCTGCAGTCGAGTCCATCCGGACACACGCCATATGCGACTACTTTTGGGTCTGGAGCTGCTCCTCGGTTTTGAATCCCACATGTCCTCGGCCCGCATTCCTTGGCGACATCGATTTCGTACACCACGTCCCCGGTGCCAGGCCAAGTGGTGTTCTGCTCCACCAAAGAGCCGTTGACTTCACTCAGTCGGCGATGCCAGATCGTACTTTCAAGGGGGATGTCCAGCGTGACCGCCGTAAAGTCGATGTTTGAAGCGAGCTTGAATGACGTGTACGCGACACCGATGTCAGATACGTTGGCGCGCAGCAGAGACGACCACGCTGTTGCCTCGTCGAAATATTCACGAACGAAGAACTCGATGTGCGGCGTAAAATCTGCGATCTCAGAAGTTCTGGGAAGGGCGAACACGTCGTGGTGAGCGATAGCATCGAGCTTGAGTTGACTTAGAGCCCGGGTGTTCTTTCCACCTAACTCGGCGTCCTGCACGAGCACTGCGTCCGCGTACAGATATACTGCCCGAGTGAAAAGCGACTCGAACAGCGCGGCTTCACTTGCGTTGAAAGTTGTCTTCGTCGAGTTCACGGGTGCCTTCTTCTGTGTCGGGCCTTGCAAGTAATAGGTCTCGACAGGATCCACTCCCACAGGTAACACTTTTGCTTGCCACTCGTTCGCCATGAACTCGTACGCGACACCGGTGTATGCATTGCTCGACTGGTTCTCGTGGATGTTGCACTCGCGCAATTGATTGATCGGTGGCTGCATGGACCGGCGCAGGATCGTGTTGGTCGCATTCGTTCGGAACTGCCAAGGATCTTCACGTGCCGACAGGACTTGTGTCGTTGCATTTCGAAGAAGAGACGTGTGCTTGGCCAAGTCGACGTATGCAATTTGAGGCGTGACACGCGTGGACTGCTGCTCGAGCACAGTCGCCGTCAATGGGAGGCAAAAAAAGATGGTGACAGCCTTCTTGACCACCCACGTCATCGCGTGTGAGATCTTCGACGTCTTGGCACCAATCAGGTTATCTGATACGAAAACGACCGTCAGCACATAGCCAATTTCCGCCGCAAAGACTGGCGGTAAGACTGTGCGGATGAACGTCGCAAGCAACTTCCACGTCGTGATGGAATCGGATGTTGGTGTGCTTGAGTCTACGGTCAGCATAGTGCGCGGCTCCCGTAGCGCGTAGCAGTAGATGCCGAGAAAGACGACACACGTGATCCCGACAACCACGAACTCGCGGATGCGGTAGGACAGCCAGACTCTCGGCCAGGCGGCTCCATCGACAGCAACGTCGCTCGGTTTACTGTTGATCGGTTGGAGTGACGAGGTAGCCGCACTCGCACAGTCTTCCGTCGCTAAAATCGAGTTGTCCACATAAACGCGAACTGGCACGACGATGGCACCTGGACCGCTTACTGAATACTTGGCTTGGGAGCTCCGATGAATCATGCTTCACCAAGCGCAGTCTTGTGAATGCCGGGTCTGTTGGATTGTGTTGGGTGGTTACTCGTCAAGATTGCAACGCGTTCACTACCCCTTCCAATTGATGTCGGTCTACCCCCACTGGCCCCTCGATCCATCGCGTAGACGCCGAACAGTCGCAAAAAGAAACGAAACACACGCGAAGTGTCGTCGGGGCACTTGCTTTTCTTGCTGAAAAAGGCGAAGGAGGGGTGGAGTGCAGAGAGAGGCATTCGATGAAACGGTTTCGAATTAATCTCAGCCCAATCGACAGGCCTCATGAGGCGTGTACCAGAGTATGATACCGGTACCGGTGCCAAGAATGTCACTGTTGAGTGGACCAAGATCTGGGCAAATGGATAGTTTCGGAGCCCAGGCAAATCGGATTATGACTAGAGCTTGCTCTCATGACGACGAATGGCCAAGCCTCCATCCTCCAGGATTCATGGAGCATGGTGGCTTGGATCTGTCATTTACCCTTACTAGGCATATGTCTTTCTCGAAAAGTTTGTCTCGAACTTGGAGGAAAACGTAGCTTATCTCGATGACGAAGCTAGACGATGCTGGCCCGGCGATGAGTAGAAGATCCAACTGGCGGTTCGACGGCCTCCGCTGCCCTCTTGGATGTTGTCTTTAGAATAGTCGATCGGTGGGATGTTGGTGTGGAGACGCCGGTGGAGGTTCGTGAGGCGGAGCTCGTGATGCTGGATCGTCTGCTTCTCACTTCACCTGGCTTGGCGATTGCTTCCGTTGGCGTCACACGACGCCATCGCTTCCACTGATCTTCTTCGACTTCCCGTTCGTGTGGATCAATTGTTAGTTGGGGCTGCCTGAGCTCAGAGGCACTGGCCTTGGGTGATGGTCGAGCTGAGTGAGTCGCGTTAGTCAATATAGGAGTTCCACGTGACGTTTGAGACGCGGCGACGATGGAGTTCGCGGCTCTCGCGACCATCACGGCGTGGGTCGTTTCAGCCACGAGATTTCTCAAGTAGACGTCCTTCCAACCCTGTACGTCCACAATATCCTTCAGTCATTCACGACCCAACAACGAGCATTATCAACGTGAAAAGCATTCACCTGGAAAGCCACGAATCGTAGCTTCTGCTCGTAGAGGCCTTGGATATGACCTACGAGTGCATCCACACGCTGCTTATGGCGGTGTTTCGCGGTCGCAGCTTCCTCTTTCGCGGCGCAGATGAGTTCTGCATGCTTCT
>JAADXB010000527.1:0-12458 GCA_023337495.1 Pythium diclinum
AAACGAGCTCATGGCCGCGTCGACGGAGCTACGTGGAGCACGTCGAGGTCTGAACTTGTTCGCGGTGGAAGCCTCGCGCGTCGCGTCGCTCGTGACGATCTCAGCTCCAAGTGCGATCAGGTTGGGAAGAAGCAGGCCGTGCGCCACCACAGCCGCGCTGTAGCCAAATGCAAGCAGCATGTTGGCCGCCAATGCAGGCAGCGGAAGCAGTTTCGTAAGCTGAAGAATGACCATCGCGACGATCCACAGCCACGCCAGGCGGCGCAACAGCGTCACGCGGTCCATCAAGCCGCTCAGACACGCGCCCGCGCAGTTGACGAGTCCCAGGATCGTCCACGCGAACACGATGCAGAGTCCCACGGGCAGCGCGTCGATGCCGAAGAGCCGCCGCAGCCCCGGACTGGCGTTGAACGAGATGCAGTGCACGCACGCCGTGCTCAGGAAGAGCGTCACGTGGACGCACCACGTCCGCCTCACCACGAACACTTCACGGTGGCGCGGGGGCTTGGGTGTCTTGCCGAATCCGGGCTCGCGCTCGTAGTCCATGTAGATCGTGAGGTGGTCGTCGGCGTGCTCCTTGCGCTTCTTTTTCATGTTCATACTGGCGCTGTCCCTGCTCAGTGGGGTTTCCCTGTCCGCCATCTTCGCGCTTAAGTGCATGCGATCCTGGCTCTTCTTCTTCGTGTGGCTTCGGTCCGTCGTCGTCTTGGCGGAAATGTCGACGGGCGTCGGGAGCGGCGGCATCGCCTTCCTCAGCGCGTGCCCTCGCGCCACGTCCAAGTGGCCGCCGAGCGTGAGCCTCCGTCCCCGCGACTGATCCTTGGGCTTTTTCACATCTACGGGCGTCGGTGGTGCTGGCAGCACGCCACACACTTCCACAGGAGTCGCCTCTGCTGCACCGCGATCATCTTCACCACCGTCGTCCGCAGCACTCAGCGCGGACCACCGGTCGTCGTCTTCGCCGGCCGAGCCGGCGCCGATGGTCGAGCGGCACAGCCACGTCTCGCGCTCACTGCCGGCGGCTGTGACTGTCGATCGCGGGGCCGCTTCCGTTCGGCGGCCGCCGTCGTCTCGAGCGGCCATGTTCGCTGTGCGCGGGGCGGCTCGCCGTCGTCTTCGTCGGCGGCGTGCGTTCCCTTGTCTTGTCTTCCGAGCCGCCGGCCCACACCCACCGAACGCCGGAAGCTACCAGTCGCTGGCTGTCGAGTAGTAGCGCCCTACAACCCGCGATACGATACTAGCCGCCGTGCCCGCAATCGCCACTCGCCGCCGCTCCCGCTGGGGTTTCGCGCATGGGCAGCGCTGCGGTCCAGCGCAGAACGCGCCGCGAACGCCGGCTTCCGCGAAGAGTCGGACAGCGGCGTTTCGTGGAAATCGCATTTTGGCGCGAACGTTCCGCGCGCGTTCGCTACGCGTGCACCACGACGTCCCACGCCGTCGATGTCGACGCCGGCGGCGGTAGAAACCACGTGCGCGAGACGTGGTCGAAGAGCAGCAGCGCGTTCAGGTCAACGCGGCCGCCGCGCAGGAACACGAGCCGCAGGCTCTTGCGCACGATGGTGCCTGGTCGCAGGCGACTGGACAGATCCACAGACAGCCAAACGGCCACAACAAAGTCAGTCAGGACGCGTTAACAACCGCAACTACCGATAGGAACATTCACGTGACAGAGAGAGACGTACCCGAGGTGGTGCGAGGCCTCGAAGGCGAGCCACGAGCGGTGGGCCGAGCCGGCGGGCGGCACGACGAGCGAGAGATCGAAGTCGGTCTTGTCTGGCGACCGGTTCGCGACCACGACGCACAGCGTTTCCACGACACCCACGCGATGCAGATGCGTGGAGTCCAGCGGCGCGAGATAGACGCTGAGCGGACACGCGCGGTCCACGCCGCGGCGCACGATCTTGAAGTCGCCCTGCGCGATCAGCGGCGGCGGCTTGGGCACGAACTCGAGGAGCTCAGCAGACGGCGACGTGTGCTTGGTGCTGGCGTGGTGGCTGTGGGCATGCGGCGACCAAAGGATGGTGTGGTGCTCGGTGATGGGCTGCAACAGCGACACTGCGGCTGCAGTGCCATCGCCAGGCGTCGGCGGCAGCGCCTCCCAACTCAGCGTGAGCAACGACTGGTGGCTGTGTGGACTCAACGCGTCTGCGGTGGCAGTCACAGGGACGGCTGATCCACCACCAGGGCCCCCGATGGGCTCCAGCACGAAGACGAAGTTGAACTGCTCGAGCGGTTCCAGCTCCACAGGAAAGGGGTCGTCTGTGGTCTTAGCTACTCGGTAGTCAGCGCCCTTGGGGGCTCCTGGCTTTGCTGGATTGGCTGATGAGCCTCCAGCAAACTGATTCACATGAAGCTGCAGGTCCAGCACGCGCACACCCAGCGTGTCGTGCGTGTTGGTAGCTCTCGCGAGCACGGCCACGCGCTGGTCGCGCAGGAACTTGGTCTCCATCTTGAGCACGAGCGGCTTGGCCACGCGCAGCTTGTGCTCGACGCGGCGCGTGAGGTTGGGCGGCTCGGCCGTTTGCTCGCGCAGCAGGCGGAAGACTTGGTTGTTGAGGAAGTCGGCACCTAATAGCTGCGTCTGTGACGACAACGGCGTGCTACTACTAACCGCAAAGCCGCCGCCTCCTTCCTCGCGCGTGGCATTGGGCGTCACGCGAGCGATGAGCACAAGCGGTCGCTGCCAGAACTCGGCGCGCACCCGCAGCGTGCACTCGCAGCGCAGACTCATCGTCACGCGCAGCGTCGCGGCCGAGGCAGAGGCCGCCGTGGCGTCCTCAGGCGTCAGCGGCAGCAGCACGAGCCGCGATTCCTGGTGGAACAGCGTCGCGCGCGGTTGCTGAGGCGCCTGGGTCAGTGCCTGTTGCTGCTGCTGCACGGCGGTGCCCTTGCTGGGCTCCACGACCTTGAGATCCACGAGCGCGCCGTCGCAGTGGCGGCGCCAGCGCGTCTCCAGCTGCTCCAGCGCCGCAGCACGCACCTCCTGAAGCGGCATGGCCGCCTCCGACTGCGGCGTGCCGGCCGTGTCATGGGCCGCCGCGTGCATCGGCGTCGTGTCCAGCATCACAGTCGCGCGGATCACCAGACGCAGCGTCTCTCCTACAGACACCAAAACGAGTCAGCATCCACCGCCTTTCTCACACCTACACGACGCACGAGATCGTACCTTGGAATAGCTCTTCTGCGCGCAGCTCAAGCGCCAGCCGCGCATTCTTCCACTCGTCGCTCCAGTCGCGTAGCATTCTCAATGCAGGATTCTTCTGGTAACCAACTTCAATCTTCGCGTAAATGTTTCCACGGGGTCCAGGAATGGGGAGCCACATGGGTCCACTAAGTTCGCAAGCGCACTTAGTGAGAGCTCACTTCTGGCAAAAGGACGAGCAACGGCCGGCATAACGAAAATGGTGCTGGAGCTGCTATTGGTGTTTTCTGTGTCCATGACTACCGTACTGCCGTATACTGTGGCTCGCGCATGGGCTGTTTGTACTGCGAGCGTGCGACTACTATCGAATCTGAGGCGAGGGGACCGGTCCTCAGCATCTGCACAGGCGAGGAGGTTTCCCTCGTCCAAAGGAAGCGCGGCGGTCGCGACTACAAGAAGTAGTCGGGCGCCGGCTTCTTCGCAGGTACGCCTCGCGCGTCTTGCGGTGCCGCCTCGAAAATCTAGTCAAGCAGGCCACAAAGTCAGCGTCTAGCCACTCACAACAACACTCCACGCACGAGGACTGCCTTACCTTGAAGCGCTGCTCGAGGTTCTCGTCCAGCTCCAAAATGGCCGCGACGTTGCCGCATCGATAGCAGTAGTTGGGCGCCGACCAGACTGTGACAAGCGCGTTGTTGAACATGGACTTGTGGCCCTCCATCACGAGCTGGTGCGCGCGGCAGATGAGCTGGATGTCGTTGGTCTGGTTGAACTTCTCCACGACGTCGCCGCCGAACAGGTATCCAGCGCCACGCGGACTCAGACCCCAGCCGTCAATGTCTGCAATCGCCACCAACAAAAGCCACGTTGCGTCAGTCTCTGTTTATTCTCCCAGCAACCAGCAACAGCAACGCGAACGCACCTTCAGGATCCGACCACATGAGATCGCACATGGCACCGTCGTGCGGCACTTCCTGCTTGCGGTCAATGATACGGATCTACGAGCCACAGCGTATCCACGTGAGATCCACAGCTCATAGTACAGAAGAGAGAAGCCAGTAAAGAGAGAGACGCACCTGGTCGAGCGTGTTGATCGACGGCGACAGACCGCCGTGCACACAGAAGATCTTGTCCTCGATGATGGCCGAGAGACTTAAATAGTCGAAGATCTCCGTGCAGTAACGCCACACGTTGACCGATCCGTACTTGCGCAGACACTCGTCGTAGAAGCCGTAGACCTGCGTGATCTGGCGCGACTCGTGGTTGCCTCGGATGAGCGTGATGCGGTCCGGGTAGCGCACCTTGAGCGCGAGCAGCAGCAAGAACGTCTCGACACTGTAGAAACCGCGGTCCACGAAGTCACCCATGAACAGGTAGTTGGTCTCGGGGCACTCGCCGCCCACATTGAACAGCTCCTTCAGGTCGTAGAACTGGCCGTGGATGTCACCGCAGATCTGTAAACCAAGGACAAAACAGAACTCGTGTCAGCCCTCCTTCGTCTTCCAAGGGGGATCTACGCCATTCGCATTCGCAATCGTGTACGCACCGTCACGGGCGCGTCGATGCGCTGCACATTGCTCTCGTCCACGAGGATCTCGCGCGCCTTCTGGCACAGCGCCTTCACCTCAGACTCCTTGAGGTACTCGCAGCGCTTGAGCTGCTCGATCTGGCGGTCGAGGTCGCTCTGGCTCATGGACATGGTGGCGATCGGACTGGCGAAGTAGAGAAGTGGGTAGGGGACGAAGTGAAGGGGTCCTTCCTTCTGTGCGAGTGAGGCTTCCTGGTGGGTGAGTGAGCTGAGCTTCCGCAGTCGCGCGTGCAGTCAGTCCGACAGACAGACACCCGCGCGAGTCGATAGAGTGGATTAGATTAGACAGCAGCACACGCGGGCGTCGCGAGAGACGGTCGCGGGAACCTGCGTCGCGGGCCCCCAGACCCAGCAGCTCAGCTCAGGAGCTCAGCAGCGACAGAAGGAACCCGAAGGGAAGGAAAAACCCAATCCACCACCACCCAAAAGACGCAACACAGCCAAACAAAACCAAACCCAGACTCAGACGGGAAACGAACGATGATTGGTGGAAATGCAGTCACATACACTCCAGCAAACATTCTGATTCGAAACACGCAAACCAAGCCGCGAGAAAGGCAACGAAACGGAGCTGCAACAAACAAAATGTATCCCATCCCATCCCACGGTGGAGCTCTTCGTACGACAGGGTGTTTCTCACTGCGCCTTGGCGACCTGGACAGGCTGGTCAGTGATCTCGGACCTGCACACAACCACAAGAAAACTCGGTGCTCAGTGTCAGGTGCGCGACGTCCGCCACAAGATACGACAAGCCACTCACTCTTTGACCAGCTCGGCGACCTTGGCCTCGGCGGCCTTGCGCTTGTCCTGCTCCTCGCGGATCCAGCCCATGTACAGGTCGTTGAGCGTCTTGACCTCCTGCTCCAACTTGGCGCGGCGGTCTTTTTCCTGTCGCAGCCACTCGACCATCTTCTCGCGACTGGCCGTGCGGTCGAAATCGCTGGCGTTGGAGCTGCTCGACATGCGGGTCTCCGGCTCCTCGCTTTCGATCTGCAACTTACGCGATGACAACTCCGCCTGCAGGATCGCCTTCTTGCGCAGCGACGCGCGCTCCATTCGCTGAGCCTCCAGCACGGTGGTCGGCGTGTCAGGAACGAACATCTCAATGCAGACCTTGATACCCACCATGACGTGTTCCATCACGCCAACTGACACGAGGATACCGGCGAACGACAGCGACGGGAAGAGCTTGTCCAGCAGACCCGAGTGCAAGCCGAAGATGGCGCAGTTGGTCATGACAGACATGTAACCCAGCGCGTTGAATGCGTAGAGCCAGGTGCCGATGCCTTCGCATTGCACGCGGCGACTGCGGCGGAAACTCGCACAGAGCTTGAAGCCGTCACTGCGAATCTCCATGACGTTGTTTGCGAGACCCCA
This sequence comes from Pythium diclinum, assembly GCA_023337495.1. Taxonomy (NCBI): domain Eukaryota; phylum Oomycota; class Peronosporomycetes; order Pythiales; family Pythiaceae; genus Pythium; species Pythium diclinum. The sequence continues at coordinate 6,108 of JAADXB010000527.1, forward strand.
GAGCGCCGCTAGTGGGTAGGCCGATGCAAACAACGTCACTTGGCTGTTGTTAGACATGCAACACGAGGATTAGTCACGAGACGAGCAAGTCATGGGCAAAACGTCGGATATACGCACCCAAACTGGACAAACAGCTCCAAGTAGTCGTCGAACGTGCCGTTGTAGGTCGGGAAGAGCAGCTCCGCGTCCACCTTGCTCAGCAGCGCCTCCTTGACGTGTTCTTCCTTGGCGATCTTGCCAGCCTCAGTCTTCAGCGAGGACGTTGCCGTGAAGTATGGCACGAGCTGCTCCTGCAGGTTGCCAATGAGCTGACGCGTGATGAGCAACGAGCTGAGCGTCTGCTCCAACAGCTCCATGTCACGGGAACGGAACGCGAGGAAAAAGAGGGAGCCGAAGTTGTTCACAAAGTAGAACGACGCGAGTTTCAGCACCAGCGCGTTGGAGAACTAGCCACATAAACGACAGTTAGAATCGAATGAGAGCCCCACGAATATATATGAACGAGAAGCACTCACCTCGGCATCCGTGCGGTGGTTTTCGTACTTGGTGAGGAGCGTAGCCAGCTCCAGATACTTCATGTCCAGCAGCAGCACGACGATTGAGTAAGCGATGGACGGCGAGAGCGAGATGTACGAGTAGTACCCGTCCCATCCCTTTTCAGGCGTGAACTCGGTGCCAAACCACTTCTCCACTTGGAAGTAGAGAAACATGAGCTTCATGATCACGCCCAGCACGACCAGCGTCACGACCGACGTCACGAGGTAGCGCTGCATGCGCTTGATGGACGAGAAGTACGTGAAGTGGCGGTCTTCCACCGGGTCATAGCGGCGTTCGCCTGTGAAGTCCGGTCGTTCCTGGTCGAAGCCGAGCGTGTCGGCCGGTGTGATGTCCCACTGGTTGCGCAACGTGCTCTCGCGGCGCTTCCAGAACTTGAGGAACGCTGTCGCCCAGCTCGTGATGAACAGCGAGTAGAAGGCGCGGCCGTAGGCGCTCCACGGTGTCAGGATCTCGACCAGAAACACCAGCACGCCGATCACTGTCGGCACCGCGAGCCACTTGGAGTACATGCCCAGAAACGCGAAGTAGAAGCCGATCTCGTCGCCGAAATAGTCGCGCACGGCATCGATGGGCTGTGGCTTGTCCCACTGCTTCACCCACGTCTCCACGAGCTTCTGGCGTTCGCGATCGTCGTGAAGCGGGAAGTATTCCTTGATGAGGCGCGAGTGGAGCGCCTGCGCGAACAGCAAGTCGTTCTCCTGGAAGGGCGACGGGATGCTGCCTTCCGTCCCAGCAGGAGGCGGGAACACGACCAGGCGGTTCAGCTCAAACATGATAAGCTCAATGCGCTCGCCGGACGAGAGAGATCCATCGTCGAGCTCCTCAACAACCGTTGCGTGTTGCATTCTGGCGCGGCGCGCCTTAATTTGGCCCAACGCCTGCGAACTGGCGCCCACAAGATAGAAGTCCTCTTCCACGGCAACAGTCGCGACTGGAGTCGCCGCATCGCCCTTGGGGTCTTCAATGGGCTTGTGGTGCAAGACCGGCTTCTTGGAGATCTGCAGGCGGCTCTGCTGCGCGACCGTCTCCAGGAAAAACGCGACGGCCGCTGGCGCGAACGCCTTCGTGTCGAAGCACAGCACCACATCCTTGTCCTTCTCCACCTCACTGCGTTCGCCAATTTTCTACAGTACAGACGCCAAGAAGCCAGTCAGTTCATGGTCCTGTTGACATAACGATCTCCAAGTGTCTCAAACGTACGACGGGCGTCGCGAGAATGAACTTGGTGAGCGTGTAGGCGCTGGCGACCACGCCGATGGTGCCCACGCCACCCTTGATGATGGCGTCTGCGAGCGCCGCCATTGCGTTGAGCTTCTACGAGTGCGTCTGCTGCGTTGGCGTGGCGCGCTGTTGCGTTCTGTGTTGTGTCGGAGCCGCTGGCGTCTGTAGCTCTTCGTCCCAAACTTCGTGGCTTCCACCTGCAGGTTCAACTGACCACCTGAGACGACGGAAAATCCCGATCCAACGAGCAATTTCTGAGGAAATCTGAGGAGATTTCTGAGTTCTCCCAGGATCATACGTTAACTTTGGTCTCGACTAAGTTCTCTCCATTGGTGAGGACCATCAAACGACACGCATAAGAAAAATCACCAATCCAAATCAACATGGAGCTGGTTAAGACTGAAGAGCTCAACGCGCAGCAGCCGCCAGTGGACGCCACTGCAGGCGTCGATGGCACTGTAGATGATGGTGAAGCTGAACTGGGCAAGCGCGCGCAGCGACGCGCCAAGCGCCATGCGTTCTGGGAGCAGAAGAAAGAGAAGAAGAAGCTCCAGAAGAAGCAGCTCCAGGCCGAGAAGCGCAAGAACGAGCCCGTGGTGGAGATCGATATGAGCGAGGAGGCCGTGCTGCGCCGCAAGGAGCGTACAATTGCAAAGCGTGAGTCGTATCTGATGGCCAGCGAAGAGGGACTCCAGGTGGTGATCGACTGCGGTTTCGAGGAGCTCATGTTCGAGAAGGAGAAGAAGAGTCTGTCGCAGCAGATCATGTGCGTGGCGTGCTGGCGTGGATGCGATTAATGGCGTTGATGAAGTGGTTGCTAACTGAAATCCATTGCAGGTTTTCGTACGGCGTTAACCGCCGCAGCGACTCACCAGTGCGCGCGACGATCACGTCGCTGTCGGGCGACACGAAGGACAACCTGGTCAAGATCAGCGGCTTCAACGAGTGGCTGGCAGTGCGTTTCGTCCACCAAGAGGATGTGTGATGGCGGGTAAGATGCTGACTCCGAGGCTATATTGTCTACTGGTGTAGTTCAAGTCTACGGCGCAGAGCTACATGGAGATGTTCCGCCCAGAGTCGCTCGTGTATCTGACTGCAGACTCGCCCAACACCATCACAACGCTCGACAAGGACAAGGTGCGTCTCGCTATTTGCCTTGCATTGGATGTCCTCCTCCTGCTGACTGGTGTATGTTTGCAGGTGTACATCATCGGCGGCATCGTCGACCGCAACCGCCTCAAGGGCGCAACCTACAACAAAGCCGTGGAGCAGGGCATTGCCACGGCCAAGCTGCCGTTGGACGAGTACCTGCAGATGGGCTCCACGACACGCGTTCTCACTGTGAACCACGGTATGTCTCCTAGTGTCTTTGGGTTATCTGCTGGTGGCGGCGTAGTTGACTGACTGAATCGTTGTAGTTTTTGAGATCTTGGTTCGTTTCGGAGAGACTGGCGACTGGAAGCAGGCGACGCTGACGACGCTGCCCAGTCGAAAAGGTGTTGAAGAGAAGAAGGAAGATGAGACGCAGGGCAGCAAGCAAGAAGGACAGGAGCAAAATGAGGCGGTGGAGGATCAGTAGTGGAAACGCCCCGTGGTGCTACAAGGCGACCAAATAGACGTGTATTGGATTCTGTCGGCCAATGTCGTTCAGCGATCGATCACTTAATGCTCTTGAGCGCCATCTCGAGCCGCTGGATCGCCAGTTCGATATCTTTGACCTGTTGTGGCAGTAGATTAATATTGAGTTCCTGCGGCATAACCTCGGTCCACTTAACGACACCGTCCGTACCTTGAGGGCCGCGACCGCAAACTTCGCGCACTCCATCGCGTCGTTGATCTCGTTTTGAGACACGGGGTTGGCTCGGTTGCGCGATGGAAGCGTCTGCGGCACGTACGGCGTGTGGGTCGGAGCCGGTGGTGGAATGGCCACAGGCGTCGTCGGAGCAGGCGGTGGCGTGTACATGGGCTGCTGAGGCTGCGGGGGTGGTGTGTAAGCTGGCTGCTGAGGAGGTGGGGGCGGCGTGTACGACTGCGCCGGTGGTGGCGAGTACGCCGGAGGAGGAGAAGGTGCAGACGGAGGCGGCGCACTATTCCACGAGTTGCTGTGAGGCTCCGGGGAGCTGCTAGCGCCAGGACCAAAGCTCGAGGCCGACGACGTGAATGACGGGAAGGCATCGCTCGGCGATGGGGTTGGTGCGGCAGGGGCACTCGACGCACTGCTGATGGACAAAGACGAAATGTCCGGCATGGCGGGTTGGTTGCGAGGCGGCGCTTGAGCTTCGTCACCGTATCCCTCGCCCTATTGTCATCACGGATAACCATGTCAGACCAGAGCTCTGAATCTGCAGTATAACCGCACTAAGCTACTCACAGTGGCGTAACCAGCACCAGGCGGGCCTGGCGCTGGAGTAGTTCCCTCCTTAATCGCCTTGAGGATAGTGGCGGCCTTGTACTTGCAATATCTCCGCTTTTCCAGCATCTACATCCCCATGAAACATATTCGTCAGTACGGTGTTTCGAAAGCCCGAAGAATAGTACCAACAGGAAACGCACATCTTCGTCGACATCACCAAACTGGTTCAGAATGTCGAAAAACGTGCCTGCAGCGTAGAACGTCCGCGCCGTGTTCCTGCGCAACACAGCGTTCTCCACTCAGACCACAGCACCAAACACTGATAGAACACACATGAGTAGCACCATACTTGTCCGCACGTCCAGCTCGGTCTTCGTCATCCGCCTTCGTGAAGATCTCCAGAGCGAAATCCACGCAGATTTCCTAATCGATTATCACATTGACGCATTAGCATCGACCACGATTGCACTCTTCCAGCAAAACACAAGCGCATACCTTGCCCTCATCCTGTGTGAAGGTGGGGAGCTTGGCCTTGTCCTCCTCCAGACGGTCCATGAGCGCGAGCAGGTAGTTGGTGGACTCGTTCGAGCTGTCGTTCTCGCGCAGCTTGATTCCCATCTCCATGGCGTACTGGCGGCAGTAGTACGAGATGAGCTTGGACTCTGGTCGAGACGGGTCGCGCTCGAGCTCTTCGGCTCGGCGGATGAATGGCAGCAGCGCCTTGAACGTCGGCGGGATCTTGCTGTCGGCCATATTCACGGCTTGCTTCCTCTTGATCTTCTTCCTGGTGTTGTGGGTGTGACGCTGGGTGTTCTTTTGAGCGAAGTCAAGTGACCAACATTCCGACAGCGAATCGGAGCTCCCCACTCTGAAGTAACGCTACGAAATCAGTGTCACACACTTTGTTAGTTTAGTTTGGACATCCTTTAGCTCATAGTCTAGCTTAGCCTAGGCAGCTGCAAACAGCTCTCCATTCCCGCCATAAGCAGGCGATGGACGCACAGTGGCAATGGGCGAGCGCCATCGTCGCGATCTCCGCTGGTGATAAGTACTATGAGGCCGCTCGCGTAGAGACAACAGACGCGGTGTACCGCACAGGCGACTGCGTGCGACTAGTCAATGAGCGCGGCCGTGAGCTGCTGGCGGTGGTCACGGCGCTGTGGGAGTCGCGCGACGGCGTGAAAATGGTCGAGGCGCGGCAGCTCTTTCGCGAACTCGCGCTCGTGCGACAGCTTCAGGAGGCACCGAAAACCAGTCTTCCAGTACTCAACGAGTCCATTGGCGAGGCTGCGAAGGTGAGGTCTTTCCAATTGTCATCATGGTGGTTGTCAGGCTTGCTGATGTTGCGGTGACGGCGTCAGGTGTGGGAGTCCAACAACTTGGAGGTCGTGCCACTGACGTGGATCGACCGCAAGGTGCGCGTTTGGGAGTTAGTGAACGGAGCGTTTCTCAAAAGTCCAGATGCGGCTGAAGCAGAGTTCGCCATCGTCGGGTTCTTCGATGTGAACGCGGATCGACTGGAGCCGTTGCCGCCCCAGAGCTCGCGGCTGGAGAGGTCACGGCAGTTCAGCGTGCGCGCTCGCGAGATCGCATTGGTGCGTGGAGCACTATCATGTCTAGTCTTTTTGGCTGAACTCGACTGATTTCATTGCTGATTAGGACGACAACGAAGAACCAAACGAAAAGGTCGGTCAGAAGCGCCTCCGTCCTGGAGAGACCGTGGCAGCGTCACTCACTCCCCAGGCTCAAGCAGCAATCACCAAGTTGCGGACTGTCTGTCAAGAGCTGCTGCTGTCCCATGCTCCTGATGAAACCACGGCACGAGAAGACGAGCGCGACATGATCCAGGACCACTTGCAGGGTGCCATCCGTGAGGGCGCGTCGAACGGCGCACTGTATATCAGTGGGCTTCCTGGCACTGGCAAGACGTCCATCGTGCGAGAAGTGGTTCGCCAGTTGGAGAAAGAGCGAAGCTATGGTGTGTTGCCTGCGTTCGTGTACACGGAGATCAACGGACTGCACCTGCCCAAGCCAGAGATCGCGTACGCCTCAATCTGGAAGGCCGTCACTGGATCGGACGACGTGGTAAGCCATCGATTCCAGCATCTACCTCGACGATTCAGTCAACTCACCTATGTACTTACCGTTTTCAACTGGTAGCCACGCTCGTTCAGCCCCGCGCGACTCTGCCAGATGCTCGCGTACGAATTCGAGCACGG